>JARBWK010000010.1:102382791-102557648 GCA_030556195.1 Anolis apletophallus | reverse complement strand
AAACAGAAGCATAGACATAAACTGTTAACGCAACATACACATTAAATTCAACTTAAAACCAGTGCCGCTCTCTTCTTCGTGCTAGTTAAGCTGCCAGGGGCAAAAATTTCAACACGGGGTCTGGGCATGTTTAGCCTGAAGAAGAAAAGGCTGAAAGGAGACATGATAGCCATGTATAAATATGTGAGGGGAAGTCATAGGGAGGAGGGAGCAAGTTTGTTTTCTGCTGCCCTGGAGACTAGGACGCAATGGAACAATGGCTTCAAACTACAAGAAAGGAGATTCCACCTGAACATTAGGAACAACTTCCTGACTGTGAGAAGTGTTCAGCAGTGGAACTCTCTGCCTCGGACTGTGGTGGAGGCTCCTTCTTTGGAAGCTTTTAAAGAGACTGGATGACTTAAGCCAGATAGAGATAAACAAGGAAGATGTTCTCACATGCCTTACTAAACTAAATGTCAACAAATCACCAGGTCCAGACGGCATCCACCCCAGAGTTCTTAAGGAACTCAAGTGTGAAATTGCTGAACTTCTAGCTAAGATATATAACCTTTCTCTAAGATCAGGCACTGTACCCGAGGACTGGAGGGAGGCAAATGTAACTCCGATCTTCAAGAAAGGATCCAGGGGTGATCCAGGAAATTATAGGCCAGTTAGTCTAACCTCAGTTCCAGGCAAAGTGATGGAAACCATTATTAAAGAAAAAATTACTAAGCACATAGAAGAACAGGCATTGCTGAAGGAAAATCAACATGGTTTCTGCAAAGGCAAATCATGTCTTACTAACTTGTTAGAATTCTTTGAGGGTGTAAATAAACACATAGATAAAGGGGACCCAGTCGATATTGTTTACCTTGACTTTCAAAGGCTTTTGACAAAGTCCTCACCAAAGGCTCCTAAATAAGCTCTTCAGCCATGGAATCAGGGGACAGGTCTTGTCCTGGATTGGAACCTGGCTAAACTGTAGGAAACAAAGGGTGGTAATAAATGGACATTTCTCTGGGTGGAAAGAGGTGAGAAGTGGCGTACCCCAAGGTTCAGGAAAAAAGCAAATTCTATGCTTGGCATGATCAGGAAGGGAATCGAAAATAGGTCGGCAAATGTTGTATTGCCTCTACAAATCTATGGTGAGGCCACATCTGGAGTATTGTGTACAATTCTGGTCACCGCACCTCAAGAAGGATATAACGGAACTGGAAAAGGTACAGAAAAGGGCAACAAGAATGATCCAAGGGATGGAGTAGCTCCCTTACGAAATCAGGTTGCAACGCCTTGGTCTTTTCAGCCTTGAAAGACGGCGTTTAAGAGGTGACTTGATCGAAGTGTATAAAATCATGCATGGGATAGAAAGGGTGAATAAAGAAAAAAATATTTTCTCTGTCACACAACACTAGGACTAGGGGGCACTCCCTAAAGCTCCAAGGTAGGAAAGTTAGGACTAATAAAGGGAAATATTTCTTCACCCAGAGGGTCATTGGGTTATGGAACTCACTTCCAGAGGAGGTTGTGACAGCGGTCAGCCTGGACAGCTTCAAGGCAGGATTAGACAGATTCATGGATACCAAGGGAATCAGTAGTTACTGAAATGGACATCCAAGTGCCACCTCTGTGTTGATGGAGGCAGGCAGGATTTCCCGGGTACTGGTTGTGGGGGTCGGGAGCAGGTGAGGGTTTTGCCCTCCTTTCTGCTAGAGATCCCTGTGTACAACTAGTGGGCCACTGTGTGACACAGAATGCTGGACTAGATGGGCTGAGGCCCGATTCAGCATGGCTCTTCTTATGTTCTTATGACCATCTGTTGGGGGTGCTTTGAATTCAATTTTCCTGCTTCTTGGCAGGGGGTTGGAATCAATGGCCCATGAGGTCTCTTCAAACTCTATGATTCTATGAATACCCCAAAGGCACCAGATCCCTCCCTCTCTCCCCCCTCTCTTTATGTGTGTGTGTTTATATATGGATATATATATATATATATATATATATATATATATATATATATTCCTGCCACTGATCCCCTCCTTTAAAGATAGATAGATACAACAGCACTCAGGAAACAGGGAATTCCAGACAGGAATCAAGCAGGGCCAGGCAGGAAGCAGCCAGGCTTTGGAGCTGCAAGGCTATTCAATGCTAATCAAGCTGGCTAATTGCAACATTCAGAGTTCCAACAGACAAGAGTTCTTTTTTCTCCCACCCTGGACATTCAACAGATATATAAGCACCACTTGCCTAGTTTCCAACAGACCTCACAACCTCTGAAGATGCCTGCCATAGATGTGGGCAAAATGTCAGGAGGGAATGCTTCTGGAACATGGCCATACAGCCCGGAAAACCCGCAGAAACCCAGGGATTGTGGCTATGAAAGTCTTCATCAATATATAAATAGATACATAGATAGATATAATGGTGTGTTTTTGTTATTATGTATTATATTATTACACTATGTAAGACAATTCGAAACCTTTTCTGTTCCTAGTTTGAAAGTGGTATATTGTGTATTTCATTCTGCAGCCTGTACTTTAAAAGCAGTTGTTCTACTCCAGAACCTTTTTTTTTTTGTGGCTGCCACAAACTACATGAAGTGAGTTGAGACTCCTATCAGATATTCATTGAAAAAGTATAGCAACCTGTGCTGCAGGATATCCCACAAAAACAAAGTTTGTGCAGTTTAATAATCCCCCCCATGTTTTTATAATAGAAACAATTAGGAAATGACATTTATAACGCAGGAACAAAAATCACGTTACATAGTTATTGTTATCTATGTATTTTATTGCATGTATTTTTATGTTCATATGTTTTGACTTTGTTGTACCACGCCTCGAGGCTTCAGGATAGGATATTAATATTATTATTACATTTTTACAATCATTAAATTATATATGATTATATAAATATAATTATTCTATTTATATTATATAAATATTATTTATATAGGATAATGTACCATAACTCTCTCTGTGTGTGTGTGTGTGTGCGTGCAGGTACACTCACACACACCATGTATTCAAGCTAATGGACTGGACTAAATTAAATTATAGATTGCTATTCTGTTAATTCTGGTAGTACCCTTTCTGGCACCAGATCATGTTTGATTTTGGAAGCTAAGCAGGGTCAGCCCTGGTTAGTACTTGGATGGGAGATTGTCAATAGCTACTGTACCTACCAGGGCCTTAGCCAGGATTTTTATTCGGGGGGGGGGGGGCTGAGTTTGGTTCGGGGGGCTGAGACTGGGTGGAAGAGGGTCTACCCTAGCAAACCTTTTGTATTGTTATCCCAATAATGCCATTAATGTGGGATATAATGATCATGGTGATCAGATCATGATATGAATAAACATAACAGTTTAAATAATGTACCAGTAAGGCCTTCTCGCGGACCACCCTGAGAATTTCGGGGGGGGGGAGGCTGAAGCCCCCTAGCCCCCGGCTACATGCCTGGTACCTACTCTCTTTCAGAGGAAGGAACTGGCAAAACCACTTCCTTGCCTGAAACAAATCCATGAAATGTATGGGGGAGCATTTCTACACTGTTCAATTCGACACCACTTGAATTGTTTACGGAAACTTGGGAATTGTATTTTGGTGGGGTACCAGCAGAGAAGGCTAAAGACCTTGTGAAACTACAACTCACCCGATTCCATACCATTGAGCCATGGCAGTGAAAGTGGTGTCCAACTACATTGGTTCTACAGACACGAAAGTTGGAAACAGACTTCTGGAAAAGATCGAGCAGCCCTTTTCAGATGACTAGTTGCAGTCTAAAAACTGAATTGAAACAAGAACTAACAAGGGGGAAAACAGTTTGAGTGTCGTTGCCAGTCTGGCAAGTTGTCACCCAGCTCTTTCCCAGGCTTCTCCTTTGAATGGCATTGTGCGTGACCTGGATTTACTCATGGAGGATTTGATGCCTTCCTTGGCAGAAAGATTCTTGGCATTGCTTGAGATTCTGAGAAGCAGCCTCCTCCGGCCGCCTGACGTCCAGCTTTCAGTTTCTCTTCTTTTCAAGCACCTTGGCTTCCTACAAGCTGTAGAATGAATGACGTTTGTTACCACTTTAACTGCCAGGGCTCCTTGCTGTGGAATCCGGAGATTTCGATTTACAAGGTCTTTAGCCTTTTCGCCTAATTACCATTCCTGGTTGTTGGGGGTTTTTTTCCGTTGGTGCTGATTTTGTATTTCTTTTTAATGTTTTGGCTACAATACTGTAAGTACCGTATATACTCGAATATAAGCCTCCTCGAATATAAGCCGAGGCAGCTAATTTTACAATGTATTTATTATTTATTTCCACCACTTCTACGCTGCTCTTCGCAACCCCCGAGGGGGGACTCAGAGCGGCCTAACAACGGCAACAATTCGATTCCGAAAACACAGTATACATATAATAGAAAACCAAAAACAGTCAGAATTAAAATACATTAAAATACAGTTAGCATTAAAATACATTAAAATACAATTAGCATTAAAATACATCATATACATTCACAGAAGTTAAAAACAGTATTCGGTCCATAATAGAAGCATTGCGCCATGTCCACCAGCTTGCCATTACAATCCAATCTAAAGTGCTGCATCATGCTAGTGTGCAAACGCCTGGTCCCATAGCCAGGATTTCACTTTTTTCCTGAATGCCAGGAGGGATGAGGTTGATCATATATCAATTGGGAGTGCGTTCCACAGACGGGAGCCACCATCAAGAAGGCCCTATCTCTCATCCCCACCAACTGCATTTGAGAAGTAGGCGGGAGCGAGAGCAGGGCCTCCCCGGATGATCTCAAATTACGAGGTGGGATGTAGCGGCCGATGTGTTCGGACAAGTAAGCTGGGCCAGAACCGTATAGAGCTTTAAAGGTCAAAACCAGCACTTTGAATTGAGCTCGGAAGTGGACAGGCAGCCAGTGGAGCTGACACAACAGGGGGGTGGTATGCTCCCTGTATGTAGCTCCAGTTAGTAGTCTGGCTGCCGCCCGTTGGACTAATTGCAGTTTCCGAACTGTCTTCAAAGGCAGCCCCACGTAGAGTGTGTTGCAGTAATCTATTCGGGATGTGACCAGAGCATGGACGACCATAGCCAGATCAGACTTCCCAAGGTACGGGCGCAGCTGGCGCACGAGTCTTAACTGTGGAAAAGCTCCCCTGGCCACCGCCGAGACCTGGGGTTCCAGACTCGGCGATGAGTCCAGGATCACTCCCAGACTGCGAACCTGCGTCTTCAGGGGGAGTGTAACCCCATCCAACACAGGCTGTAACCCTATGCCTTGTTCGGCCTTTCGACTGACCAGGAGGACCTCTGTCTTGTCTGGATTACGTTTCAATTTGCTAGCCCTCATTCAGTCCGACACAGCAGCCAAGCACCGGTTCAAAGTCTGGACAGTCTCCTTAGTGACAGGTGGGAAGGAGTGACAGATCTGGATGTCATCTGCGTACAGATAACACCTTACTCCAAAACTCCGAATGATCTCTCCCAGCGGTTTCATGTAGATGTTAAATAACATCGGGAACAGTACTGAACCCTCAGGGACTCCACAAGACAACAGTTGCGGAGCCGAACAGGTGTCACCCAATGACACCTTCTGGGTACGACCCTCCAGGAAGGATTGGAGCCACTGCAACGCAGTACCCCCAAGCCCCATTTCTGCAAAGCAACCCAGAAGGATACCGTGGTCAACGGTATCGAAAGCCGCTGAGAGGTCCAGCAGAACCAACAGGGACACACTCCCCCTGTCGAGTTCCCAGAGTAGATAATCTACCAAGGCGACCAAGGCTGTTTCAGTACCATGTCCCGGCCTAAAGCCAGACTGTGCCGGATCAAGATAATCAGTGTCTACCAAGAACCCCTGGAGTTGCAAGGCCACCACAAATTCCATGACTTTGCCCAAATAGGGGAGATTAGAAACTGGCCGATAGTTCACTAATTGAGTGGGGTCCAGTGATGGTTTTTTCAACAGCGGTTTTATAACAGCTTGCTTTAAGCTGGCTGGAATTTTCCCCTCTTGTAAGGAGGCATTAACCACCACCTTCACCCACTCTGCCAAACCCCCTCTGGCTTCCTTTATCAGCCAGGATGGGCAGGGGTCTAGGATGCATGTGTTAGGCCTCACTTCTACAAGGATCTTGTCCACATCCTCCAGCTGATCCAATTGAAACGAATCCATTAAAACAGGACAAGCAGATGCTCGTGTCACATCCTCAGAGACTGCCATTAAAGTGGTATCGGAACGGATCAGTGCCACTTTATCCGCGAAGGCCCGAGCAAATTCTTCACAGCGTACCACCGAGCTGTCTGGGATCTCGCACTGTGGCGGGTTTAAAAGTCCTCTAACAACTCAGAACAGTTCCGTTGGACGGTTCTTCGCAGCGGCCACCTTGGCCGCAATGGATGGCTGCAAAAATTAGGAAAATGTATTGACTCATGTATAAGCCAAGGGTGGGAAATGCAGCAGCTACTGGTAAATTTCAAACTACTGGTAAAAATAGATACCAATAAAATTACATTAATTGAGGCATCAGTAGGCTAAATGTTTTTGAATATTTACATAATACTGTAATTAAAGATAAGACTGTCCAACTCTATGGCGGCAGAAAACAAGCTTGCTCCCTCCTTCTCCTCTATGACTTCCCCTCACATATTTAAATCATTATTCTAACCTTCTTCAATGTAAATGTGCTTGCGTATCTTTCCAATAATAATAAAAAGAGTAAAATAATAAATATAATAACAATAATAGAGTAAAATAATAAATGTAATAACAATAGTAAATAGAGTAAAATAATGTAATAATAATAGAGTAAAATAATAACTGTAATAAAAATAATAACAGAGTAAAATAATAAATAAATTTGACTCGAATATAAATCGAGGGGAACTAAAAAAAGAGCTGAAAAACTAGGCTTATACTTGAGTATATATAGTAAGTAAAACTTTATTTATATCCCGCCCCATCTCCTCATAGGAACTCAGGGCGGCTCACAACAAAAACAGGCAAACATCAGTGCCATAAAAATACATCAATGAATTAAGCAGTACAAACATTCAGCTAGATAAGAAATCACAATAAGAACAGTCAAACACATTACACAATATTGTGGTCTTCGTCTGGAACAAGGGATGGCACCAGGTGGCAACAAATCTAGTACACAGGCAGTCCTAGAGTTACAAACATCCAACTTACAAACAACTCATGGTTTGTTTTTTTAAAAAATTATTTTGTATCAAAAGCATTGCATAAATTAGTATAAAACTGATAAAAAAATAGAAGGTGCACAGATGGCTAAATATCTTTTGACCAAAAACAGGCAACAGCAACGGCATTGTCTGTAGCCTCCCATAATTCCTCCTCTGTACATGAGGCAGGGCATAGTGGACAAGCATACAGATGCGGAGTTGTCTGTTCGGCTCTACAGTCACAAAAAGTATGGGATTCTTCACCCTCCCCCTCAGGAGAGAGGCAGCCAATCAAGAGAGATTGCAAAGCAAAGCAGAGAGAGCTAGCAAAAAAGTGTGTGGTGCCTTTAAATCTCTCTTTGCTTCTGCCTCACCCATGGACCGCAATATACATATATAGTGTCCCTACTTCACAGATTTTCACTTTTTGCGGGTGGTCCTGGAACGGACTTGACTTATATAGTATTACCGTGTTCCCTCACTTATTGCTGGGGTTAGGTTCCACGACCCCCCACAATAAGTGAAAAACCGCAATGTAGGGATGCTCTATTCATTGTAATATTTATACATTATTTTAGTAGTTATACACTATTTTAAGTCTTTATAAACTTAAAATAAAGTAAGGCAAAGGAAGGAAAGGCCCTTCAAGACTGGAGGGATGGAGGACTGAGGAGGGAAAGTGTTGTGGTACAGAGACGGCAGTGGCTGAGTCCAGGAGTTAAAAAGATAACAAAAGTTTATTTAAACATCAAATGGAAGTTGGAATAACAAAAAATAGCCTATCTTCGGCTGTAAAAAAAACCCAATAATCCCAGGAAACCCAAAACCAAAAATGCTGAGAAGAAAAGAACTCAAAAACAAACAGCAGACGTCCTTCTGCGGCGTTCAGTCAAAGGAATGTCCATGAAGCGTAGTCCAATACAGATCCCGGAGTCATGGGACAGGAGAAAAGCAGACAGAAAAGGAGGAGACGTTCTAGAGTCGACAGGAGAGCAGTCACAGCGAAGGTCAAGAGGTACACTGCAGCAGGAGTAATCTGGAAACCAGGAACAAAGATACAGGAACACAGGATACACGAACCAGAATAGCAACTCCCTTGACCACCGTGAGGGTCAAGCCAAATACTCACTTCTCTTATAGCACTAACAATCAGAGTCATCAGAGAACCCGCCCTGCTCCAAAGCAGCAGCATTCCCATTCCCTGCAGCTGTTGCACCATGCCCAGATCTCCAAGCCAGCCAAAGCTCTTCTTGACTTAAAGGGCCCCACTCAGTTTCTGAATGAGAAGATGGCCAGTCCTGATCCGTCTGGAACCCCATAAATGTGCTGTCCCCCGAGTCCGCATTGCATACATCTCTCACTTCCTGCACCAATGCTGAATCTAGGTCTGTATCACTTTCCTCTGACTGTAATTCTGCATTCCCTGGAAACCTTTCAAATGTATCAGACTCAGAAGGCTCCCTAAGTAGATGCTGAATCTTTCTCCTTTGTTCTCTGTCTGAGTCAAGGCTTGACGTACTAGCCACTCTCTTTACCCCAGCTGTAGGAGCCTGATCATCCAGAGCCGCGCCCCAAACTGAGCTACTGCTTGATGTTACTGCCTCAGCACCTTCCTCCATGCTACTACCTGTAGTAACTGGAGGCTCATTCACAACAGAAAGTGCTTTGGAGAGCGGTGGCAACAAAAACCCGCAAAGAGCAAAAATACAGCAATATCTATTCTAAATTAATATTTTTTGAAATCCGCGAAACAGTGAGTCCGCAATAAGCAAACTGCGAAGTAGCGAGGGAACACTGTACCATATATTCCCAGGTTTTCTTAGGCAGGGAATACTCAGAAGTGGTTTGTTGTTGGCTTCCTTGGAAATATAGCCCATAGCACATTCCATGGCAATCTGCCATCCATGTGCTACCAGGGTCACACCAGCTTTGTTTCCAAGTTCAAATGGGATCTGGTGTCTTTGGGTTATTTAAACCCGTCATTGGCAATTACAAGTTGAAACTCATGTTCTAGGGCTTTTCTCTCTCTCCCGCTTTTAACATTTCTTGTATTGCCATCAAGAGAAGAGGCTGTGTGCAAATCAGTCCTCAACAAGGGCATGACCTGAGGTGTTGCCCCAAGTTTTTCCTTTTGGCACATGCAAGCTTTTCAGACTTATTTTAAAGAGTGAAGCATAAAGCTTTAGGCCTGAGGAAAAAGGAAAGGCCCTAGGTCATAAGCCTCAGCCTCATCTACCAGTCCAGGCGTTCTTTGAGTTAAACTATCCCTGACAGCTGCTTTTACTGCCTCTTCAAAGCTTCCCGTGATTCTACATCACCTTCCTAGAGGGATCCTCATCCATCAGGCCTCTTCTCTCCTCCAAGAAAGCAGCAGGTTCTGTTGAGGAAATTTCATGAGCTGTCATGGACGTGAGAATGGAGAAAGATGTACCAGCCTGGATATACATAAATGTCAGAAATCATTACTTACCCATGTATAAATTTAGATGGTCGGTTCTTCTGACACGGCACCTTGACAGTTCAGAGAGGCAGGAGGATAAGGTGGATGCTGCAAGGACATGGGGGAGACGCCGTGGATTTTGTGCACTGGAGAGAAAGCGTGGCCTGAGGGTGGAAAATCTTACTGCTGCCTTAAATTTTCATGGCTTGTGTGTGGGAATTTGAAATATTAAACTCAATTGTTTACTGCATTTGCTCTGAGAGCAAGTTATATGTGGAAGAAGGGCAGGACACTCGGATGCAGGAAGTGACAAAAGAACTGTATCTTTCTGCTTAAGGACATTCTTCTTAAAGATCGCTCTCCCACCCAGTCTACTTTCTCCCCAAATCTTAAAAATGCAATCGTGATGCATGTTTGGTCAGCAAGGATAATGCTAAAAAACTTCAAACTGGCATATTTTAAAATACTTGTCACTCTGCTGATGAAATTGCTAACTAAAGTGGGCACTGGTATCTGCTGGGATTTGGTTCCCGCATGAATACCAAAATCCAAGGATGCTTAAGTTCAATTATATACTGTATAATTCTATTTTATTTTATTTCAAACTAGCTGAGGACCTGGCGGTGCCCGGGTTATTTGAGGAAGGCATTGTGTGCCAAGGTTGGTTCCTATTAGATGTTTGTGTGGCTTGCAGTGGTCTCAGGAACTTAGTGAAGGTACTGTGAGTCCCGGGGGCCTAGTCAGGAAAATCAAGTTAAGGAAGCCTTTCTGTCAATTTTGGGGCTGGTTTGTGTTTTATAGGGGCTTTAGTGTTGTTTGGGAAGTGAATGACGTGAAGGTACTGCAAATCCCATCATTCGTGGCCCCTCCTGCCCTAAACCACACCAGGTAGTGAAGTGGGCCATTGCTTGCCTGTTTGCCAAGTTTGGTCCTGATCTGTCAGTGCTGTGGGCCTTTTCCTTTCCCTCTGAGTCACTTTAGAATGTTTGAATGTGCTTGGCCATTTGGAGGCAGTTATGCAAATTCCATTTCAGTGGCAACCAATCCCCTCTGTCTGGGGCCATAGAATGTTGGATTTCTGAGGCTGACCAGTTAGAGCCCATTATGCAAATAATCCCGCAATGGCAGCCAATCGAAACGCTGGCACATATTCCTCCGGTCGCTCGGTCGCACCACCGCAAACACTGACTTTTATTATATGTAACTAGCTGTACCCGGCACGCGCTGCTGTGCCCTATTTAGGAGATGCGAGAAAGTCTGAGTATGTAAGGGTTGGAATTGTTGTTAGTGAATTGGGTGTTTTATGTTTGTGACTCAGCTCTTTGCCTGCAGTCCTTCGGGTTTGACTTGTACCATGGCCAGGACGGATCAGCAGGGAGGGGCTTGTCCTGTCAGGGGATCTCTATCTTCACAGGTGCGCCCAGTGTCTGTTGGGGGACTGTTAAAAATCCTTTCCGTATCCTTTTAGCCACCTTTCTCAAGATCTTCATGTCTAGCTTACTTTCTGCTCCTCTCTTTTTCAAGATGTCCTCCTCTGTGTCTTTTGCACCCATTGGTCGATGTCCGATGAGGCTTTCCTCGTGGACAGGCCATCTGAGGGAGCTCTTCCAGCGCTGGGCATCAGAAGGTACTTGGTGATGACCTCCATCCCTTGAGCCAGCATATAGAGGGCTGGAGCACCCTCCTTGGCAAACCCCATTGTTGCTGGATGGTCCTCTTATTAATGTGGAATTCCAAGCCACTGGAGATCTTTTGGGAAAGGAAGAAGAGCTCCCCTTGAATGGTGTTGATCTCCATCATGGTCTTCTGATTTGAAAGTGTTGGAGGAGGCTCTGTCAGTCATCTGACAGTTTGTTATGGGTCGGAATGTTCATGTTGGCCAGTACAGCAGTTATGCAAATCCGCCCTTATTGGCAGCCAATCATGTTGTCAGAATGTAGAGACTGGGGGAGTCTTTGGCAGCCCCGGAGGATGCTGGGAAATGTAGGGCTTTTTACTTGTTGTTTTGGGGGCCTTTTAGGTTTGGGGGGGGGGAAGTTTCTTTGCTACAAACGTACCTTGCTTGAGGCCTATTTCTGTTGGCAAGTTTTGTGTTTCTGCGTTGTAAGGTTTCTCTGTTTGAGGTAGTTTTCACATGACGGCTGTTCCTTTATAGATAGATAGATAGATAGATAGATAGATAGATAGATAGATAGATAGATAGATAGATTTATAGGCCCCCACTCCCCGGAGCTTGGAGCGGCTTACATCAGACATGGGTGACACAGTATAAACAGTAAAACATAAAACTGATTAGCCAGGTGGGAAGGCCTGCCTAAACAGATAAGTCTTGCACGCTCTCCGAAAAGCTAGTAAGTCTTGGAGCGTATGGACTTCAAGCGGAAAAGTGTTCCAAAGAGACGGGGCCACAGCAGAAAAGGCCCTGTTCCTCGTCTTTCTAGATCGTATGATCTTGAGACTGGGAACTACAAGCAGCATTTGATCTTCAGATCAAATTGGTCTCTGGAGTTGATAGAAAGCGAGTCGATTTTTAAGAAATAAAGGGCCGGAGCCGTGTAATGCCTTGAAGGTGAGGACCAGCAGCTTAAAGATTACTTGATCGGAAGCCAGTGAAGTTTTTGCAGAATTGGAGTGATGTGGCACCTTGCAGGGGCCCCCTCCAAGAGACTAGCAGCTGCATTTTGGACCTACGGATGGTAGACCCTGGTAAGCCTATGTAAAGAGCATTGCTATAGTCCAGTCTCGAGGTGACCAAGGCCCGGATCACTGTGTCCAGGTCAGGCCCGGATTACCCATAAGGCCACACTAGGCTATGGGCACAGGCCTAGGGGGGGCAGATCAAGGACCAAAAAAAATGTTCAAACAAAACCGCAATGTGCGGCATGATGACTCTCTCTCTCTCTCTTGGGGAGGCGGGGGGGAGCGCTGCGAGGGGGCAGGGAGGAGGAGGAATGGCGCCCCCCTCGCCATCGCCCTGCCCCTTGTCAAGGAAGAGGAGCGAGGAGGAAGGTGCAGAGGAAGCCTGCCGCTGCCGCAAGATACCCAGCAGCGCCCCGGGGGCGGGGCTTCCCTTCCTCCTCCTCCCTGCAACCGCCTTCTTTGACTGAAGGAAGGCAGTCACGGCGAGGAGGAGGAAGAGGCGGAGGGAAGCCCCGCCCCCGAGGCCGCTGCCGCACATACCCAGCAGCGGCCCTGAGGGCGAGGCTTCCAAAATGTGGCCTGGGGCGCCAAAAGGAGTTAATCCGGGCCTGGTCCAGGTTATCTCTATGGAGGTAGAGGGCCAGGCGTCTGATACGACGCAGATAGAAGAAGGTCGTTCTACTGATGGTGGACACCTGGGCTTCCATCATCAATCGACAGTCTAATTGGAAACCCAGGCTCTTCACTCGAGGTGAAGGGCACAAGATCTCGCCGTCTAGGGTCAGTAATTTGATGGTCCCACCACTCGGGGAGATTACACGGCACTGTGTCTGGTTGACCAGCCATCTTCAGGATAAGTTGAGTGTCATTGGCGTATTGGTAACACTCTAACCCGAGGTCTCGGACCAGCTGTGTGAGAGGTCGCATGTAGATGTTGAATAAGAATAATCTATATCTCTATCTATCTATCTATCTATCTATCTATATATAACAATAATAAAAGTGAAAATATGTATGTGAGTATGTGGCTAGGATGCCCACTTTCACAGATAGGCTTCCACTTCCACAAACAGCTTTAACCCACAGTGCTGAGGAGCTACCACAAGACCTCCCTCCAATGACATTTCAGGTTATAGCGAGTGCCATGAACCCCTGCCAATGTCCTCCCCAAACAGCATACTGCCCACCACCCAAGGAATGCTTTCATTCAGGAACAGTTTCATCCTAGATTTTCTGTGTTTCCTTGAACACAGATATCCCAGTGTTTCTTACTCTGTCCATTGGTGTGGAATTTGCATGATCCTGCCCACGGCCTCTACTTTAACCCTTTCCTACTCTTTTCAACTCTGTCTGCACAACAAACAGAGCAGAACTAATCAGTGACTAACATATTGGAGGAGTTTAGGGCATTGACTCCACATGATGGAAGTTGTAGTTCACCCTGCATCAAATCAGAGCACCGTGACCCCCACTGACAATGGACTTGGACCACATTTGGCACATAGAACCCCCATTACCTAAGAAAAATACTGGAGAGATTTGGGGGGAATTCACCTTGATTTATAGCCGTTGAAGGTACTGGGATTTATAGTTCTCCTGCGATCAAGGAGCACTCTGGACCCCACCAAGTATGGCCCTGGACCCAACTTGTCAACACAGAACCACCATGACCAACTGAAAATACTTGGAGGGCTTTGGGGGAACTGACCTTCATTTCTGGAAGTTGTAGTTCACTTACACTCAGAGACACTGTGATCACCACCGATGATGGATCTGGACCAAACTTGGCACGCAGAACCTCTGTGACCAACTGAACCTACTGGAGGGATTTGACAGGACTGACCCACCATGGTGAGAGCTATAGTTTATCATGCAGCCAGAGATCACAATGAACCCCACCAATGATGCATCTAAAGCAAACTTGCCCGACGTGACAAACTTTAACTACTGACGGAGTTTCAGGGGGTTAACCTGTCATGATGTGAGTTGTAGTTCACCCACAATCTTATGCATTTTGTAAAATAAAAAAAGACTTCTTCAAATAACCCGGGCAATGCCAGGTAGTCAAGCTAGTATCACAATAAAATGGTTTTCCTTATATATACCATGGCAAAATCAAGGTTGGCATTTGGGAATTAATTACAAAATATTTCATGTGATGGATGGTTGAATTTGTGGATGCAGAATATAAAATATAGAATCCATGGATATGGAAGGCTGACTGTGTGGAAGGTTTCTTCCTAGCCTTCAAGAATGAAGAAACATGGTTCAATCCTTTAAATATACACTTGCTTCTGATTATGTAGAGCAATGGTTCCCAACTTTTATTGACCAGGGACCACTTGACCAAAGCCAACATTATTACCAAAAGGGTTACGAATACGTTTTTGGTCAACGTTAGATTTGTGGATTGTAGGTTTTTTGGGCTATAGGCCATGTTCTAGAAGCATTCTCTCTTGATGTTTCGCCTGCATCTGTGGCAGGCATCCTCAGAGGTTGTGAAGTCAGTTAGAAACTAGGAAAATTGGGTTTATATATCTGTGGAAGGTCCAGGGTAGGAGAAAGAACTCTCCTCTGTTGGAGCTAGATGTGAATGTTTCAATTGGCCACCTTGATTACCATTTGATGGCCTGACAGTTTTTAGGTGTGGCTTGTTACTGCCTGGGTGGATTCTTTGTTGAGAGGTGATTCGGTGTTCCTGATTATTTCCTCTCTGGAGTTTCCCTGTGTTTGAAATTTGTTCTTTAGATTTGGTTTAGTTATTTAGGATGCTGATTCACAAAACTGCATTTGATAGACCAGTATTTCCCAACCGCTGTTCCGTGGCACACTAGTGTTCTGTGAGAGATCAGCTGGTGTGCCACAGAAAAACCTCTTCCCCCCTTTCTTCCTAGTGTTCCCTGGGGGTGCCTTCCCCTCGCATGAGAGGCCCTTCCTTCCTCCCTTCCTCCCTCCTCCCTTCCTTCCTGCCGGCCTCTCCCTCCTGCCTGGCTCACTGGCGTTGTTGACAGGAGGACCCACGCCTTCTTCCCCCTCACCCTCCCTCTGCTGGTGGGCTTCCTGGGCGGCACAGAGGAGGCTTTGGGCGGCGTGGGGCTGAGCCAGGTCTGTGGGGAAGGTGCGCGGGCGGAGGCGTGGCCAGTCTCGGCAGAGCAGCGTCTCCACCTCCTGCAGCAGGCCCTCTGCCCGGCCCGAGATGAGCAGCGCCGAGCCTGGGGAGAGGAGCGCGGCCAGGCGGAGGCACACGGCCCGGCCCAGGCCCCGTGACGCCTCCGTCACCATGGACAGGCTCCGGTCCAAGCCGCGCGCCTCCATCACCCCTGAGAAGCCAGGTAGCCAGGCAGGCAGGAGGGAAATGAGGAAGAGGGAGGGGTCTGGGCCGAAAGGGGGCAGGGCCCGGGTGGAGGCCACGCCCCGAGTGACCAGGTGTGCCGCGGCTCAAAAAAGGTTGGGAAACACTGTGATAGACCACATAATCTCTAGTTTCTGATACAGAACATATGCCATCGAGTAGTCACCATCCGCTCAGCAACAGAAAACCATATTTAATAATCTAGATCTGATGTAGTCTATTCAATGCAAATTTCTGAATCAGCAGCCCAAATAACTCCAGGAACAGGCCTAAAACAAAGATACCAAGAAAAAATTGTTTGGGCTGTGTTATTATATGTGGATTTTGCTAAAGCTTGTGTCAAAAAATTTCATCCTCATGACTCAAAGATTAAGAACCACTGATGCAGACGTAACAAAAGAAAAGGCCTTAATATAATAAGCAAAAAGTCCATTTTAAACAGACTTGGAATGTAATTCAGAACCTAAATGGTCATGACATCAACCTGAAAAAGCTAGTGATTTGTTATACGCTAATTTTGCTAAGCTTGGTGCCCCTGTATCTTTCCCCTTGTTTTCCAGTGAGCTTTATAGTGTAATTAAACCTATCAGTGCAATGGCACGTGCTTGTTAAAAGAGCCACCTTTGGTACTTAATTGTAGTTAGCCATCATTTGCTTTATTAAAAGGACATTTGCAAATATACAACAAGGCAGGCAAATCCCTTAGGAATCGAACTCACTATCTTCAAAACCCACACACAGCTCTAACCTTCCCTTTGGCTGAAAAGGGCTGGACATGTTTCCCCTCTAGAGCCTATTAAAACCACTCTGTTAAGTGACCAGAGGCTGTTAACGCATTAATGACATTAGTTGCTTCTTTACCTTCAGGGACTTTGCACAAAGCTTCCCCCTCCCCACCTTTTTTTTTTGGTGACACTAATAGCATTTCTACAGAGGATTGGATTTGTTGGCTATGCTGATCGGAATAATGCAAGCTAATGCCATCCTCATTTTCCATGTCTGTCTAAAGGCCATCTTCGTTCATGCTTTATATTCAGTAGAGTGAGTTTTAATATCACCCTTAAGGGGTGATTGGTCTTATCTGCAGCTTTTGAGATCAGAGTTGGTAATTGGTGTCTCCTTTAATTTCTATCCCACCGATACACTTAGCTAAGAACGTGCTCGCAGCCATATGGTAATGCAGCTGTGCCAGACAGTAAGTGCAGGTTTACCTTGTCCAGCTTCTCCCTTGAGCCAAAGAGCATATTCTATGCAGAAGGAACCAAACCAAAAATTCCAAGTTGGGGAAAAAAGATGGAAGGGTTTCATGAAGGCTTCCAGAAATAATACAAACCTGTCATTGTATACATGGCAGAATGCAAGAATTTCCAATCGCTATTGTATAATTCTTGAACATTTGCCTAAACGCTGTTGAGTATGGCTGTATTTAAGGCAGTGTTTCCCAACCTTTTTTGAGCCGCGGCACACTTTTAACATTAAAAAAATCTGGGGGCACACCACCAACCAAAATGACACAAAATGACACTGTAACACAGTAAAGAATGGCTGGGGATGGTGGCCTGCTGGGAGCAGCTGCTGGGAGTGCTGAAGCCAGGGAGGAGCCAGGCCACACCGTGCCCCCGCCCCCCTGGCTTCAGTTCTCCCACAGCCGCCAGCCTTAAGGAGGCAGTGCCAAGCCAGCATTGTGCTGGCTCTGCCACCGCTGGCTTGGCACTGCCGCCTCAAGGCTGGCGGCTGTGGGAGCGCTGAAGCCGGGAAGGTGGAGACAGGCCAAGCCATGCCCCGCCCCTTCCCGGCTTCAGTTCTCCCACAGCTTCGCCAGCTTTGAGGGGCAAGCCAGCATTGTGCTGGCTCTGCCACCGCTGGCTTGGCACTGCCCCTCAAGGCTGGCAAGCTGTGGAGTGCTGAAGCTGGGGGAAGGGGGCGGAGCCAGGCTGCGTCATGCCCCCCTTTCCCCCTGGCTTCAGCTCTCTCACAGAGGAAGAGCATGAGCGGTGGACGGGCTTCAGTAGGCGGGGCTCCTCCTCCGCGCGGCTTCAACAAGCAAGGGGCGAGAGTCATGGTGGGAGTCATGGCAGATTGGAGGCAAGTTGGGAAACGGCCAAGGAGGCGGTGCCCGGTCCCTTCTTCTTTTTTCTTCGCCGCCCATCCCTTCCTCCTCCTCTCCCAAGCAGCAGGAATTCGACAGGAGGAGGGGGGAAGGACGGGGGGCAGAGAGCTTTTCTCGCGGCACACTTGATGATCGCTCACGGCACACTAGTGTGCCACGGCACACTGGTTGAGAAACACTGATTTAAGGTACTGTCTGTATTTTAAAATAAAGGTGCAAGACTTGGATTCTATAAGTTATGAGACATGTTCATTAAAGATTTCCCCTGACCCACTTCTATTTATCACAGAACGCTGAAACTGCACATGTGTAATGATATATGTCTCTATAGGTTACATGCCAATTTACAACTCAGAACAGAAAACGGTCTTGATTTTACAGGTGCTGAAGTGATGTGAAGTTTGATAATGGACTCAGTGGAATACAGAGAAGTCATCAAGTTCCTTTACTTGAAAGGCTGCACACCAAAGGAGAAGTTCGATGAGATGAAAGAAGTTTATGGTGATGATTCCCCATTTATGATGTAGTCAAGAACTGGCATTGTCAATTCAAATGTGATCAGACTTCAGTGCATACAACTCCCAATTCCAGGGTGATCCCACTCTGCTATTGATGAACACATCATCCAGCAAGTGGAGGTTGCCATTTTGGAAAAACTGCGTAACCATTTGCCACCTAGCCCAAAATGTCAAGATTAGTGTGGGGTCCGTGGAAAAAGCATCCAAGACCACCTTATTTATTTATTTATTTATTATTTCAATTTATATACCACCCTTCCTGGGAAGGCTCAGGGTGGTTTACAACAACAGCCAACACAATCACAGTAAAATATTAAAACATAAACAGCTTAAGGCCAGAGTAGACTATGCAGCATTAAAGGTTAAATGCCTGTCGAAAAAGGTAGGTCTTACAGGCCCTCCCGAAGGCCTGTAGATTGGTTATTGATCGGAACTCCTCAGGAAGGGTGTTCCAGAGGACAGGCGCTACTGCAGAAAAAGCGCGCTGCTGCGTCGGTAAGCGGCAGACCTTGAGAGATGGAACCTCCAATAGATTTCGATCCATGGACCATAGTGGCCTCTGAGGAATGTGCGGGGAAAGACGGTCCTTCAGGTACACTGGCCCCAGACCATGCAAGGCCTTAAAGGTTAGCACCATCACTTTGAAGGCGATCCGGCACTCAATCGGGAACCAATGCAAACGCTGCAAGACCGGCGTGATGTGGTTTGATAGTGTCACTCCAGCCAGAAGTCGAGCCGCAGCGTTTTGCAACAGAAGTTTCTGGATTGCTGACAAAGGAAGGCAAATGTAAAGGGCATTACAGTAGTCCAGTCTTGAGATGACCGTGGCCTGGATTACTGTGGCCAGGTCATCACCGGAGAGGTAGGGCGCCAGCCGCCTTGCCTGATGCAGATGGAAAAACGCTGCTTTGCTCACGGCAGAGACCTGAGCCTCCATCATCATCAGAGGGTCTAATTGGACCCCCAGGCCTTTAACCAATGGCGATGGGGTAATCACCCCGCCGTCCATGACTGGCAGCCGGTGCTCCCCCCCCCCCCCCGGGGACAACCCAGCCACAGGACCTTCGACGAGTTCACCTTCAACCTGCTGGCCCAGAGCCACCCAGTCACAGCTTCAAGGCACGGCCATCCATCCTCAGCACCAGCTTCACATGCATAAGCTATCAGCTCGCTGAGTCCCCTGGCTCTTCACTCCTTTCCAGAACCAGGAACAAGTTGAATGCTCTCAGATTTTATTGTCAATGTGCCATGGAATCTAGGAGGACTTTTTCAACAGAGTGATCACGCAGGAGGAAAGCTGGGTCCATCACTATGATCCTGAGACTAAAGTCCAGTCGATGCAATGGAAGCATCATGACTCACCACCTCCAAAGAAGGCATGTACCCAACTCTCAGCAGGCGAAGTCATGCTCATGGTATTTTGGGACCAGCACGGATTAGTATTGATGGATTTCCTGGCAAAGAGTACCATGATCACTGGGGCATACTATGCTTCACTGCTGTGGAAATTGTGGGAGGCCATCAAAACCAAGAGATGTGGCACGCTTACCAAAGGTGTCTGCCTTCCGCAAGACAGTGCACTAGTTCACAACTCACATGTTGCCCAAATGAAAGCATGCTCCTATGGCTTTGAAATTTGATCGCATCCCCTTTATTCACCTGACCTCGCACCATCAGACTTCCACCTCTTTCCAACAATGAAGTTATTTTTGAAGGGCAAGCATTTTTCAGACAATGAGACTCTGATTTCCGAATTCACAACGTGGCTTTTGGAGCAACCTGTCGACTTCTACAAGCGAGATGTTTACAGTTGCTTTAAAAAAGGGAGATATGTGTGTTCCTAGGTGGCACCTATGTAGAGAAGGAATAATAATTGTGCCAAGTTTCATTGCTCTCAGTCCACAGGAAGTGGGTCAGGGGAAGTCCTTAATGAATGCCCTTTGTAGCTATTATTAAATGCCATAGGTAAAGAAAAATAGACACAGGAAAGGAAATAATGCTTGAAGAATAAGGCAAAACCACAAAGTATGGTGTAAGGAATTGCTTATTAATCTACCAAATCATCATTTTAAAATACATATTCTTAGCCCACTGGACTATCCTCTTGGAGCAGCCAAGAGCTGTGGACACACAGTTGGGGTTCAATAGCCCACCCAGGACATGTTTTCCGGTAGTTTCTTGGCTTTTCGAAACTGCTTGGGAGTATGAAACCAGACTTTCAGTCTAGCCACTTCTTCTTTTATATTTGTCAAAAGAGGGCTACCAATTTTGCAGTAAATCTTAATGAGAATGGGATGTGGAGAGAGACCCTGCCATACAGCCAATTTCCATAAAGGGATTAGTGTACTAAGTATCCATGCCATAATGTTTTCATTCAAGTTATACCCTGAAGCATATCCCACATTTATTATACAGCAGGAAGGAGGCGTATAGGTGAGCCAGGTGAATAATTACTGGGACTCCAGGAGACATATCTGAGGCTATAACTGTGTACATACATACCGGAGGGTAAGCCCCACTTAGTGGAGTTCATTTGACAATGCATTCACACAGATCTGTCAGCATGCTAATGAATTCAAATCAATGCATATTGCCTTGTCCGCAGAAGTGCACCGAGATACTGAGGTCATGCAGAGGACCTCTACATTAACATGACTGTAGGCTTCCCTCTTGCTTTTTGTGAAGTGATTGATGCTGCTGGCTCGCAGTCTGATTCATAAGCTCTTAGTTGAGATTGACTTCATTCAACTAAACTCTGGAATTTAAAACTAAGCCTTTTCTTTCACCTGGATTGGTTGGTTAGGCTTTTGAGGCGCTTTCTGAAAGCATCCTTGGAATCATACAGTTTTTAGTTGTACAATCTCTCTCTCTCTCTCTCTCTCTCTCTCTCTCTCTCTCTCTATATATATATATATATATATATATATATATATACATACAGTGTGTGTGTGTTTATATATATATAGACACACACACACACACACACACACACATATATATATATATACACGTCATATTCATTTGTGGGACTCACATAACTCAAAAACCACTGGATGTAATGAAACCAAATGTGGCCACACTATACCTACTAACCCAAGGAGTGACCATCACTCTAAATAATCACCAAAAAACATTGAAAATAATTTTAAAATCCAAAAAGGTAGAAAACGACACAGCACATGCATGCAAATGAATTTCATGGCCCCGCTCCCTCCTGCGCAAACACATAGCAAATGCGAGAGGCACCACCAACCATCTTCTTTCGGTCAGAGCAGAAGCTAGGAATGGACAGCACAATGGTGGATGCGGTGGGGGGGGGGGCCTCATCTGCCAACAGGGATGGAAGGAAAGAGGGAGGGAAGGAAGGAAAGAAGGAGAGAAAGGGAGAGAAGCAAAGAAGAAACGAGAGAAGGAAGAATGGATGCAAAGAGCGAAGGAAGGAAAGAGGTAGAGAAAAAAAGAGAAAGTAAAATGGGAAAAAAAGGGAGAGAAGGAAGGAAGGAGAGATGGAAAGACAAAAAGGGAAGGAAGGAAGGAGAGAAAGGAAGAAGGTGAGAAAGAGGGAGGGAAGGTTGGCCACAGCAACGCATGGCGGGTGCAGCTACTTTTTCATTAAGAATTCATTAACAAGGAATATCTTTTCTCTTTTATAGTTTCACCAAAGTGTTCTGAAAGTTATGATCACAATATAGCAGTTATTTCCCACTTTCTCTGAACGATGTGAAAGCTGGGCACTGAAGAAAGCTGAAGGACAGATCAACTCATTTGGGATGCGATGCTGAAGAAGATTTTTGCAGACCGATGCAAAGATAGATGAATGGGTCCAAAAGCAAACCAAGTCTCATCTGAAATAAAATGAAATGAAACTTTAGTTGTAGAAAAGAAACAGTAATCCTCAATGCAGTAGAAGACATGAACAAAATGAGGGAAATAACACTACAGGTACATTGAGTCAATCAAGGATGTCATAACCACTCAAATTTGCAAGGTCCAAGCAGAGCAGGTATTGGAGGTGTCTCATTCACCCTAAATCAACTTCACCGCAAATAGCAACAGACCTTTACTGAAATACGTGCAGCAGTATGTGGCATCTGTAAAAATCTCCTCCAGCATCGCATCTCAAATGAGTTGACCTTTCCTTCAGCTTTCTTCAGTGTCCAGCTTTCATCTCATTCATATAACGTGGGAATATATAGATGATTCTGACTGCAGACCATGTGACCAGATCTGGGTCTATTCAGACTGAGATTCCCATTTTAGAAGTCAGACAGTACAGTTTAGAAGTCCATCAGTACTGTATGCAGTTGGTAGTGTCAGTATGCTGCAGTGAGTAGTCTGTATTGAGTCAATGTTCAGTAATGTCTTAGACTGAAGACAGTCTAATACATTAGTGCAGGGCTGCCCAACTGGCGGCCCGGGGCCGTATACGGCCCCCAGTCCCTTCCCTACGGCCCCCTAAGCTTTTTAATAAAAAATAAAAATTGAAAAATAAAATAAATAATAAAAATTTTAAAAAAATACCTACTTCCGGGTTCGGAGCAAGTATCGCGAGAATACGCAATCCACACGGGATTTCACTGTCAACGCGAGATCACGCCGGCGTTGACAGTGAAATCCCATGTGGATTGCGTATTCGCGATACTCTTCGGCTACTCTACTACTGGATCGCTGAGGCCCACAGACGCGATTAGGACCTTCTTCGACTCAGTCGGTCGTCGCTTCTCTCGTCGTCCGGGTACTCCTGGATCCTGCGCGTTTGGAAAAGGTAGGCGAAGCAGGGGCTCCTCATTCCCTCCCCCATCTCCCCTCATGTATTAAAATAAAATTAAATATATTTAAAGATGAAATAAGGGGAGATGGGATACATTATAATAGGGGGGGAGGGGAGGATGGAATTAAATATATTTAATATTAAATAAAAATAAGGGGAGAGGGGAGGATGGAATTAAATATATTTAATATTAAATTAAAATATGGGGAGAGGGTGCCGGGGAAAGGGCGGAGCCGGGGGAGGGGGCAGACCCTACGGCCCCCCAGGTCATCAGTGACCGGAATTCAGGCCCCTGGGCCGGTAGAAGTTGGACAGCCCTGCATTAGTGTATATGCAACAAAGAAAAGACTAAAACAGAATGTTTTAGAGAACTTACTGTTAAACTATCCACCAGTAAGAAATGTATGCTGAATACATGAAGTTTGTAAGTAAATCGACTGTTACTTTTAACGAAGACTACTTATTTTTGGTCTCTTGAGAGCATGATTTAAAAACCAATATATTTTATGGGAGAGTAGATGTTTTTTGGGCAATGGACAAAACAATTCTGAAGATCCGCTATATATTTTGTGCATATATTTGTCCTTAGCAGTTCATAAATACTAGTGGATATTTGCCACTAAGGAGAAGATTCACTCAAACGAGTATTTATGTTGTAGGTGAGTCCTTGAGTGAGGCTGAAAGCATGGAGGTTGGAGCTAGGAGTGCAAAATGGGTTACTCAGGAGCAGGAATCTGATGGGGAGCGGGAGAGGAAAAGAATATGGCAAACACCTAATGAAACCACTGATGAGGACTCCTTTATAGGTTTCTCGGGTGATGGGTCTGACAATGAAGAGCCATCTATGGGAAGCGGGGATGGGGATTCGGAAGATGTGTCTAGCGATATGGACTGGACTAAAGTACAGGAAGTACATGATGTCTGTGCAGAACCAACTAGTAGCGATACGTTTGTGTGGTTTCCTGGGGAAGGGAATTGGAGTACGGATGATCAACCCTTGTCTTGGGGTGAGCTAAGTTGTGGCAGGAGAAGGAGATCTTGGCAGGAAAGGCAAAGGACTGCACGTGAAGCTGCAATGGCAGCTTCAAGGGCTAATGATGGGATGTTGACTCATTCGAGTTCTGATGAGGATTTGTGAATAAAGAGAGACGTGGAATTGGGGGATTCCTTGCAGTTGGCAAGGTGTTGCATGTTTTTGAATACATAGGTTAGCAGAAGCTGGGCCTAACAGCGGGAGCTCACCGCTCTCCCCGGATTTGAACCATCAACCTTTCGGTCAGCAAGTTCAGCAGCTCTGCGGTTTAACCCGCTGCACCACCAGGGGGCCTAGCCCTATAGTTTACTATATATAGTTCAGTGAATTGTTTGAAGACTTCCATTAAAATCAATGGAGTTGATAAAAATTAAGCTATCTGCGAGTTATAGATTTGTCTCTTATTTAGTGGAAGGATTAACTTAGTCCTAGCAGGGTTTGCATTTTAGTTTTTGTTCATTCCTGTAACTATTGGGTTATTTTAATGTGGTGTTTGTAGAGAGCTCTGTTTGGTTTTCAGACAGAACATTCACACGTTTTCCCCTTGGTTTGTCTTCAGTGTGTATTTCATGCATTAAACAATATTCCTACTATCTCCTGATTATTTCCTGCATTGGATAACACAAACATGGTGGATGCTGCATTTTAAAAAGATGAGCAACACACATTTTGACACCGGAAGACAAAAACAAGTTACTCAGAATCCTAGTTTAAATGAAATATGGTGAAGACTCATGCGAGAAAGGAATCAAATTAAAAGAGTCCTTGATGGTAAATTTGCCGCCAATGGCATGAAGATTATAATGTACTGGTTAATATAAGGCACTAGTTAAATTACCAAAAACATCCGCCATTTCTTCAGTCAACTATAAATTTCCATGAACTATATTCATTCCATACATTTTACGAATTATTTATGCAGAATCTAGTTCAGGCAAATGTACAGGTAAGGTATTCTCCTAATGATACGATCTCGAGTTCTAGTCTCTGTATCGGATTTAATAGCTGGCATATTTAGGCTTTCAGACCCTATTAAAATAGGGCTGGTACATTTATATACGGTATTTTGATTAATTCAGTAAGAAGAAGAGGTCTCTAAAGGTATTTGAACCCATTGGGCCTTGCCACAACTATGCTAGGCATTGTGTGATTAATGCAGTATTTGCAATCAGAATTCTATGCTGGTCCAGAGTTGCACTTCCTCGAGATGTTTCTGAAACCATAGAATTTCAGAATAATATTGAATTCTCTGTAGAAGAAAAAGTTCTGCTTGCATTAGTATAAGATTCTTAGCCAGCTACTCTGTATGTTAAGTTTCTGTCCCTGATACTAAGTACCTTAGACTCAAAGCAATACTCTGAATTTATTTTTGATAAGAAAAATTTCTTCTGATGCATAGCAGTAAATCACTTTTTGCTTTTATCTCTTCCTCTCATGCATCTTCCTAGTTATGCTGCTTGTACTTGCATGCCATCGCTTTTTAATGAAGTACAAATTCCGCAATAACAAAGGAGGAGGATGTTTTCCCGGTGGAAAGCGGCCTGCTTTCAAAGGACCTTCTCAGATTTGTATTATTACATTTTGCACACTCTTAGTATAATACATATTTTGTTTCTGATTCACTTCCTTTACATATATCTTGCTTCTTTCCCCCCTTCCAACTCTGTTCTTGTTTTTAGCCTTTTTCCTTGGAGATACTTCATGCATTCATCCACTTTGTGTTAACCTAACAGGATTTTGTGTTGTTGTTTATATTCAAATTTTGAATTTAGTTTCCATACATCACATCTGCAAGAACATGTAATGCACTTTCAAGACCTTGGTCAGCTTTGAACAACTATCTTGTATTAGAGTTTATGATGTGAGCGAGCAAAGGCACCAAGATAGAAGCAACTCCATATTTATCACCTGTTTACTTTAGCTCTTTCCTGTCCAAATCGGTTTGTAGAATAGTATGTCGAGGAGCTTTCTAGCTTCAGGGTTTACACCGCCAGTACATTATTTTTGGTGGCTATATTTCAAACGGGTGTTCTCGGATTTCAGGACCTGAGCTTTCATTTCCAAGGCTCAGGGCAAGGAGAATGAATCTCAGGGTTAGAGCGCCATCTTACATTGTATTTTTATTGTGTTAGAAGTAACTTGAAAGCATACGGCAAGTCGTTTCTGGTGTGAGAGAATTGGCCATCTTCAGAGACATTGTCTAGGGGACGCCCAGTGCTTGGCCGCTGTGTCGGACTGGATGAGGGTGAACAAATTGAAATTGAATCCAGACAAGACAGGCACTCCTGGTCAGTCAAAAGGCCGAACAGGGCAGGGTTACAGCCTGTGTTGGATGGGCTTACACCCCCCCTGAAGACGCAGGTTCGCAGTCTGGGTGTGATCTTGGACTCATAGCTGAGCCTGGAACCCCAGTTTCGGCAATGACCAGGGGAGCATTTGCACAGTTAAAACTGCGCCCATATCTTGGGAAGTCTGACTTGGCCACGGTAGTCCATACTTTGGTTACATCCAATATAGATTACTGCAATGTTCTCTATGTGGGGCTGCCTTTGAAAACTGTTTGGAAGCTTCAATTGGTCCAATGGACAGCAGCCAGGTTGATAACAGGAGTGGCATTCAGGGAGCGTACAACTCCTCGTTTGCGCCAACTCCACTGGCTGCCAGTTTGCTACCGGGCACAATTCAAAGTGTTGGCTTTAGCCTTTAAAACTCTAAACAGTTCTGGCCCAGCTTACCTGTCCGAATGCCTCTCTCCCTATGAACCATCCAGGTGTTTAAGATCATCTGGAGAGGCCCTGCTCTTGGTCCCGCCTTCTTCGCAAACCCGATTGGCGGGGACGAGAGACAAGGCCTTCTCAGTGGTGCCCCTGGGCTATGGAATGCCCTACTTAAGGACATTTGATCAGCCTCCTCCCTACTAACATTTCGAAAGAAAGTCAAGACCTGGCTGTGTGAGCAAGCTTTTGCTGATGAAATATAACTATCTAATTGTGATCATGGAATGATTTGATGATGTGATGGAAAATTATTTTAATGATGAGATGCTGGGAATTGTATTTTTGGATTTTAAATTGCTAATTGTTTTTATCTGTCAGTATATAACTGTTTTTAATTCTATCTTATGTTCTGGGCACTGATTGCTATATGTTAACCGCCTCAAGTCGCCTTTGGGCTGAGAGGGGCAGTATAGAAATATAGTAAATAAATAAATAATTGTGTTACCATCCTGCTGGGAAGCTTGTCATGTCCCTGCAAGCTAGAGCTGACAGACAGAAGCTCACTCCATCTCGCGGATTTGAACCAAGAACCTTCAGCTTAGCAAACCCAATGTTCAGGTCAGCAGTCTATCCAGCACAAAGGTTTAACCCATTGCGCCACCACGGCTCCATGTGAATATTTATTTATTTATTTATTTGCTATGCTTCTATACCGCCTCTCTCAGCCCGAAGGCGACTCGAGGCGGTGAACAAGCGGCAGCAAGTGCCTACATACAACACATAGTATTAATTCTACCAACCCTTAGCTCACTGTTGGGGTTGCTAAAGATATGGCAATAGCAAAAAGTTTCTAAATACCATCTAGTGACTGTTTTAAGCATTTACACAAATCTGTTAGCAACTTTTGGAAAGGCATGACGTTTTTAGATATCATAACATTTTAGAAAACCAAAATCTCTATAACCTTTTGAATAAAAATAGAATTCACAACAGTTTGAAAATCATATCCTTTTGTAGAAATATGATCTTCCAAAGAAGAGCCAAAAACTCGTTTGAGTAAAATCTTCTCTTTAGTGATCTGTATCCACATGTACTTATGCAAGGCAATTTGGCTTTTCAGTTGTTAGATTGATAACCTAGTTGTCTCTGATCTATTAGGAACAGAGATTATGGCAATGCACAAAACAGCCATTCTTCAGAAGTGTTTCTTTTCAGTGCCCAAAACATCTACTCTTCCATAAAACATCTTACTTTTCTATTATGTTATCATGAGACAAAATTAAAAATATATCTCTTTTACTCACAACCTTCATGTATTCAGCATATAGTTACAACCAGTTACAGATAGGTTTGAAGTAGTTTCTCTGTTCAGATAACACAGGGCATATTTCTTATAATTAAGTCTACATGGGGTCTGATGGACTCTGTGCTCTAAGCAGTCTGAAGTCTAAAGCATCTCATGGCTAAAGCATTTCTTTGTTCTACAATGGAGTCTCAGATCTCAGAAGTCCCAGATCTGATCAAGTGGTATGCAGCAGCACCTACAACCTCAAGAAACATAGAGTAAAGGGAAAGCTGCATACCAAAATATACATATATGATATAGTAAGCAAACAGAATCATATACAAACAAACTACTAGTGGAGGCTTGAGAAGGTTGCTATTTACAACAGTAGCAACGTGCCATGTTTACAAGGGACTTTGTAGAAAAAACTTCAGCTGTACTTCAAAGAAAGAAGAAACGACTTGTTTTGCAATCCTGGGAAATAATGATTTATTTTCAATAAATATTTGATTTTATACCTATTTTATATGCCTACTAGCTTGCGTACTCGGCATTGCCTGGGTTATTTGACAAAGTCAATTTTTAATTGTACAAAATGCATAAGGTTGTGAGTGAACTACAACTCACATAATGCCAGGTCAATACTGAGAAACTCCATCAATTGTTAAAGTTTGTTATGTTGGGCAAGTTTGCTCTTAGATGCATCATCAGTGGTATTCAGTATGCTCTCAGACTATACGGTAAACTACAACTCAGTGGGAGTCAACCCCCTCAAACCCCTCCAATAAGTTGTGTTAGTCATGGGGGTTCTGTATGCCAAGTTTGGTCCAGGTATATCATTGGTGGAGATCACAGTTTCTCTGGTTGTGGGTGAACTACAACTCCCAGAAAGGAAAGTAAGTCCCACCCCCCACCCCCCAAACTCCTCCAATAATCAAATTTCAGCATATCAGGTCTGTATGTCAAGTCTGGTCCAGATCCATCGATGTTTGGATTCAAAGTATTCTCTGGATGTAGGTGAACTACAACTTCCCCAAATCAAAGTGAATCCCCCCCCCCAAAGGCCTCTAGAATTATTTGCAGGTCATGTGGGCTCTGTGTGCCAAGTTTGGTCCAATTCCATCTTTGGTGGGGTCAGAGTGTTCATTGATTGCAGGTGAACTATAAATCCCAGTATCTACTACTCCAAAATGTCCAAGGCAATTCCCCTCAAAACCCACAATATTTAAATTTGGGCATATCAGGTATGCATGCCAAGTTTAGTCCACGTCCATCATTGTTTGGGTTTATAGTGTTCTCTAGATGTAGGTGAACTACAACTCCTATAAATCTCTCCAAAGACCTCCAGTATTTTTGCTGGTCATGGGCTTCAAGTTAGTTCCAGGTCCCTTGTTGGTGGAGTTTCAGTGTAGTTCTTACATTGCAGGTGAACTATACATCCCAGTACCTATAACTCCTGTAATTCATGGTGAACCCCCCCCCCCAATCCTCTCTAGTATGTTCCATTGCCAATCAATTCCCCTGTTTGCTGTGTGCCATAGAAAAGAATAGGAAAGAGTTAAGGGAGAGGCAGTGGGCAGGATCATGCAAATTCCATGCCAATGGAGAAAGTCAGAAACACTGGGGTGTCTTTGGTGGAGGAAAACAGAAAATCTAGGATGGAATTATCCCGTATGAAAGCCTTCACTTGGGTTGTGGGCAGTATGGTGTTTGTGGAAGACATTGGCAGGGCTCTTAGACATGTTCATGGCACTCACTATAACCTGTAATGTCACTGGAGGGAGGGCCTTTTGTGTCTCCATAGTAATAGGAGCTACAGCTTCTTTATGGAAGCAGGACCTTGTCTGAGTAAGTGGAAACTCCAGCCACATACACACATACCGATTTTCACTTTTATTATGTGTACAGAAGATATATATTATGTGTATATTATTATAATATTTGTATAGAATGTACTATATGTATATATATATATGTAACGACTCCTCAATGCACGGTAGGGATCACACGCAGACGTAGGTTTGGTCCAACACGATTTTATTGAAGGTACGGCACCCGTGAAGCTAAAGCGCCGGCCCGCCACCCAAACACACCTTTTATACCCCAGTGCCCTCCCCTACCCATTGCAATGTCCAAGCAATGTGTCATCATGTTCGATGAATCAGCAATCCCAGTAGTCCATTGGGGCATGACCCTGGGGTCACAGGAGCGACGTCATGAGTCCAAATGTCCAATGTCCAAACCCCGGAGGAGTTGCCTCACTTCCTCCCAGGCACCTGGAAGTTGCTCCACTCCCAGGCTGACTCAGCAGTCCCATGCACACACGGCCAAGGCCACTCCAGGAACTGGGCCAAAGGTCGATGCTGCCTCATGACAGATTGGGAACCTGACCTTCCCCAAAGCTCAGGTTCCCTAATCCTGACATAATGGTCTCTTCCACCTCGTCCTCCTCCTCCCCTGAGGAAAACAAAACATCATTCAATTCTGTGGAGGAAATGGGCTTACATACTTCTTCAAAAAACTGCAATGAAAAGTCGGATGTACTTTCCCTAAACTCTTGGGCAACAGGAGGGTATATGACACCTTATTAACCACTTTCTCAACTTTAAAAGGCCCTATAAATTTTGGACCTAACTTCTTTGATTTGTATCCTAGTCTTAAGTTCTCCGTGGACAGCCATACTAAATCCCCCCGCATATTCCTCCCCCTCCTGCCGCTTGTGATCTCCGAACAGTTTATATGAGCGCTGCGCTTTCTTCAAAGCCTCCGTCACCTCCCTCCAAACCTCCTGGGCACGCACTTTCCACTCCCCTCTGCTCCCTTCCCCTTCTATTTCCAACAGCTGTGGCAAAGGAGCTACTTCCTGCCCATAAACAATCTCAAAGGGCGATCGTCCGGTAGAAGAGTGGATAGAACTATTGTATGCGACTTCAGCATAGGGAAGGAGATCTGACCAGTTATTCTGCTCCTGATTACTGAAAACTCTTAAATAAGTCCCCAACGACTTCTGCATTCTCTCCGCAGCACCATTACAACAAGGATGATAAGCAGATGTCAGTTTCCTCTGTGCCCCCAATCCTTCCAAAAACTTGCTCCAAAACTGAGCAGTAAACTGGACACCCCTATCACTCAACACCTGCTCTGGACAACCATGCAACCTATACACATGCTGTACATACAATTCTGCCAAACGTTCCGCAGATGGCAGCCCCTTCAACGGTATAAAATGAGCCTGCTTAGAGAACATATCTAGAACCGTCCAAATATATCGATAACCCCTACTTGACGGCAATTCTCCTACAAAATCGGTACTAACATGTGTCCATGGCTTTGTTGGATTAGCAACCACTTGTATCAACCCCTGCGGCCGGGCAGAGGGAACCTTATTCTTAGCACACACTTCACAACTTGCCACATGATGCCTAATTTCTACTTTCATACCTGGCCACCAGTACCTCTTCTTGATAGCCAACATGGTCTTAGTAATCCCCAATGTCCAGCTGTCTTATGATCATGATGCATTTCCAACACCTTCTTCCTCAGCACCTGAGGTACATACACTTTACCTCCTATCATCCACAACCCTTTCAACTTCACACATTCCTTTCCATGTTCCTTCAACCACAAGTCCTCTGCACAACCTCTTTGCAACTCTAAACTCCACTCATCCACTATCTTCTCTTCTTCCTTAACCTCTAACTTCTTCTGAGACCGAGTTTGCACTGCACACCCCCACTGTTCTTTGGTAAAAACCTCTCCATCCTTGTGCAGCCCATTCTCTCCCACACTAGGATATCTAGACAAGGCATCTGCCACCACATTTTCTTTTCCTTTGATATGCTGCAACTTGAAATTGAACCTATTGAAAAATTGCGACCACCTTACTAACTTTGGAGACAATTTTTGAGGGTTTCTTAGATACCCCAAATTTTGATGATCCGTCATAACTACAAATGGGAACGCTGCCCCTTCTAAAAACTGACGCCATGTCACTAATGCACTCTTAACTGCAAATGCCTCCTTCTCCCACACAGGCCATTTACGTTCAGCCTCACCAAATTTTTTAGAAAAGTAAGCACAAGGTCGCAGTCTCCCCTGATCATCCTCTTGCAACAAAGCACCCCCATAAGCCCAAGCGGAGGCGTCACATTGAACCACAAAAGGTCGATTCACATCTGGATGCAGCAATAAAGGCCCCTCAGTAAAAGCCTTCTTCAACTTAACAAATGCTTCCTGACAATCTTGAGTCCAGTCAATCACCGCACCTGGCGACCTGACTTTCCTGGACTCCCCTTTACCTTTGGTTTTCAACAGCTCAGTAAGCGGGAGGGCTATTACTGCAAATCCTGGGATGAAAGTCCGGTAAAAATTCGCTAACCCTAGAAAGGCTTGCAACTGCCGGCGTGTGCGCGGAGCTTCCCAGCTCAACACGTCCTCCACCTTCGCTGGGTCCATAGCCACCCCACTCTCGCCAATCCGGTACCCTAAAAAATCAATCCAATTTTTACTAAATTCACATTTACTCAACTTTGCAAATAAGCTCGCTTGCCTCAACCGCTCCAACACCTCACGCACTAACTTCACATGCTCTTCTTTCGTACTGGTCGCTACCACAATGTCATCTAAATAAACAAACACCCCCTTATACAAAAGGGGGTGTAACACCTCGTTGATTAACTGCATAAACAGACCTGGAGACCCTGCTAAACCGAATGGCATTACGAGCAATTCGAATAATCGAGAGGGCACGAGAACGCTGTCTTCCATTGGTCACTTTCTTTCACCCGAATCATATGGAATGCATCAATCAAATCCAGTTTTGTGAAAAACTTACACCCTCCCAACAGCCCTAACAGATCTTTAATCAACGGTAAGGGGTAGCAGTTTGTTGTACTAACGGCATTCAACCCTCGATAGTCAATGCACAGTCTCAGTTTCCCATCTTTCTTTTCCCTAAATAACACTGGTGCAGCCAAAGGGGATTCTGATCGTCTGATAAACCCTTTCTTCAAATAATCATCTATTTGTTCTCTTAATGCGACTTTTTCCTTGACTGTCATAGCGTAGATTTTCGGCTTGGGTAAAACTGCCCCCTCTTTTACCTCTATACTACATTGTACATTCCTAACAGGTGGCAGCTTTTGGGCTAACTTAGGGTTAAACACGTCAGCGTAATCCCAATACTCTTGGGGCACTCCTTTCACTTCTTTACTAACACCCTTCTCAACATTAGGGGCACATTGAACCGTCCCAGCCTTCCAGTCGATCTTGGGGTTCACCTTTTCTAACCAGGGCATACCCAACACCACCTCATGCCCTTTTATGGGAGCCATGACAAAATCAATCCCTCCTTCCCACGGCCCCACTCGCCCGGTTAACCCCTTCGTCCCCACAGAGAAAGGACCCCCCTCAATCATTGTCCCATCTAACTGTTTAAAGGTGACTGGAGTTTCCAAAGGTTTTGTGTCCCCCCCCAACTCTTCTACTAGTTGTGGAGACATGATATTCTCTGAACATCCACAATCCACTAAAGCTTCCTTTTTTACAACAAGATCACCCTTAACCAAGCCCAAAATACATTGAATATTACTTCTCACCCCAACTTTTGGGTTTTCAACATTGTCCACCACTGCAGCCTTAGCGGCAGCCACTCTCACTGCTGGCTTCTGGGGGCATTGGTAAGCATAATGTCCGGACTGGTTACAAGCATAACAGCGGACTCGGCTCAACGTGGGTTTCTTGTTGCTACTAGGACGGCTGTCGTTGACCCGCTTAGCTTCAACACCTTTGGGTCTGCTCTCACTCCATGCCCGACCCATGCCTCGCGATCTCATCGGTTGGGCCCGCCGCCTCTGCACCTGGGCCAAGATCCCTTCTACGTTGCCAGCTAGTTGAATCCACCTGTCGATGTCTCCCGGGTCATCTCGGTGAAGACACCACTCCAGGATCTCCTTGCGCAAGCCATCTTTAAACAGCTCCAGCAGGGTAGCTTGCGACCACTCAGCTACTTTTCCTGCGAGCCCCATAAATTCTTCAGCATACTCAGTTACTGACTTGGCACCTTGGGTCAAGCACCTTAACGCCTCCTTCGCTTTGATCCTTTCCAAAGGATCTCGAAATCTGTTCTTGATTGCAAGCAAGAACCTCCTCACCGACCCCAGGCAGGGATCTCTTCGATCGTGGCACTGTACATACCACTCTGCAGCTCGACCCTTAAACACCGCACCAATAGCTCTAACTTGGCTGCTTTCGCTGGGATACAAATGTCCATAATCTTCCATATGGTCTTGTACTGCTGCAATAAAGAAGGCAACTTTAGATGCCTCCCTCAAAGTCCACCCGCAGTGGCTCCTTTTTCATACGGCCTCCAAATTCTTGAGAAGCCATTCTCGGCCCTGGTAAACTTCCAGGCCTTGTAACACCTCTTCCCATCCCGGCTGGTGGGACCCTCGGGCCTCTCCTTGGACTTCTCGAATAGTCCTCTCCCACCATCCTCACTCTTGACGGAGATCTAGGACATGCCCGGATAGGATTCTCTTGATCTCGGCTTTGGTTCCTCACCCCCGAAGGGGATCTAGGACGCTCACCGGAGGCTCCATCCATCCAGGTATAATAGGTAAAATCTCCACCTCCCGGGGCCTGCCACATCGATTCTCTCTGGTCTCTCTCATCCATCCTCTGGGACATCCGGCTTACCATCTGCACAACTGCCTCCACTTTGCAGTTCAACACACCGATCTCCGATGGTGACTCCGGCTCTGGGGTCGCACTACCCCCTCCTGTTGCCAGGTTCAACAGTTCGTTCTGAGACCGCTTCACACGGTCTTCCTGGATCCCTTCCAGACGAGCGCCCCTGCACTCTTCCGCTTGGCCTTCTGAGCGAGCCCCTCGGTGCTCCGCTTGCCAAGCCTCACTCCTCTCCTTCGCTCTGCAAGCCACCATCGCCTCCACCCGAGCTTGCCATAGTTCCTCTCCTTCACGGAGTCTCCTCTCCCGGGCCGCCAGCTCTCGGGATACATCTGGACTTCCCACTCGGTCAAGAGTGGTCCACTCCCACTCCTGAGTTCTCCGGATCTCTTCATTATCATCTAAAATCCAGCTGTCCAGATACTTCTCCTCGTTCCACGCCAACCTCGCCATCGCTGGGATAGTTGGTCAGGGGCTTTAGCTTCTGTAACGACTCCTCAATGCACGGTAGGGATCACACGCAGGCGTAGGTTTGGTCCAACACGATTTTATTGAAGGTACGGCACCCGTGAAGCTAAAGCGCCGGCCCGCCACCCAAACACACCTTTTATACCCCAGTGCCCCTCCCTACCCATTGCAATGTCCAAGCAATGTGTCATCATGTTCCGTTGAATCAGCACTCCCAGTAGTCCAGTGGGGCCTGACCCTGGGGTCACAGGAGCGACGTCATGAGTCCAAATGTCCAATGTCCAAACCCCGGAGGAGTTGCCTCACTTCCTCCCAGGCACCTGGAAGTTGCTCCACTCCCAGGCTGACTCAGCAGTCCCATGCACACACGGCCAAGGCCACTCCAGGAACTGGGCCAAAGGTCGATGCTGCCTCATGACAGATTGGGAACCTGACCTTCCCCAAAGCTCAGGTTCCCTAATCCTGACATTATTAGCCTAGCACAGGAGACAAGATGGAACTTCATTCTTTAACTGCCACGGTTCAATGCTATATATATAAATGTATTGCATATATGTATAGAACACAGATTAGCAAAAGCATATAGTGCATTTGGAAGGCTTCACAAAAGAGTCTGGAGTAACAAACACCTGAGGCAAAGCACAAAAATCAGTGTGTACAGAGCTATCATACTGTCTATTCTCCTATATGGGTCTGAAACATGGGTCACCTATGGCCAACACCTACGACTCATCAAACATTTTCATCAGCGCTGTCTTCACACAATCCTAAATATACACTGGACCGACTATATGACGAATGTTGCAAGCAGGGATCATCAGCATTGAGGCCATGCTATTGAGAACACAGCTGCGCTGGGCAGGACACGTCTATAGGATGGAGGACCACCACCTCCCAAAGATGTGAACTCGCCACAGGTCAGCGCAAGAGAGGCGCCCCCCAAAAAGATATTCAAGGACTCCCTGAAACAACATCTCAGGCATGGCCAGATTGATCACCAACAATGGTCCACCCTGGCCTCACATCGGGAGGCATGGAGACGCACTATCCACAATGCTGCAGCCTCTTTCCACCGGGAAGTGGCACAGCTGGCTAAGTGTCAGCTGCATAAGATCTCTCTGACCTGTAGGTCATGAGTTCGAGGCCTGCCTGGGTCGGGGTGGGTGCCCGACCTTAAGTGTAGCCTGCTGTCGACCTTTGCAGCCCAAAAGACAGTTCATTTGTCAAGTAGGAGATAAAGGTACCACATTAAGTAGGGAGGCAAATTTTGACTGATTTATGAAGCCATAAGAATTCCAGGAGTCGCTGAAGATTGCGGAAGAACAACAAGGGATGCTGGAAAAAACGCTGAGAGAAATGAGGAGTGCGTCAGCTCCCCCTGGTGGCCAGAAGTTTGCCAGAAGTTTACCAGAAGTTTGCCTCTCTGTTCGTCTATGTTCGTCAATATATGTCTAAAATATGTCTATATATGATGAACTGCAGGGATTGTCTGCAAGTATATGTACTGTAATCCGTTCTGAGTCCCCTTCGGGGTGAGAAGAGCGGAATATAAATGAAGTAAATAAATAAATAAGTCACACCAAACGGCTCTCAAAGAGAAACAACAACACAGAAAGAACCACAACTTGGAAACAACATCTTCCAAGGAGGCTTTCTGCTTGCTTTCTGCAACCGGACTTGCCTATCTCGAATTGGCCTTTTTAGTCATCAACGAAGTTCGCGAAGTAATGCCAAAGGATATATGTATAGTATGTGTATTATTATATTATGTGTATAGAGGATGATAGATAGATAGATAGATAGATAGATAGATAGATAGATAGATAGATAGATAGATCGAACTTGGGTCCAATAGAAATTTCTCAGGTGGAAAGTGTTTGCGAGTGGAAAAAGTTTAAGAAGTTTATTTATTTATTTATTTGTCACATTTCTATACCGCCCCTCTCAGCCTGAAGGCGACTCGAGACGGTTTACACAAGGCAATACAAACACAGCAAACAAACCAAAAGATAACCATATAACAACAAATTAGCAATTAAAACATACAATTACAGTCTCAGCATCATGTTGAAATCACTTTCTGTCACATCGTCGTCATTCCATATATCTAATTAAACCGTTATATTTCATCAGCAAATGCCTGCTCAAACAGCCAGGTCTTGACTTTCTTGCGAAATGTCAGGAGGGAGGGGGGCAATCTGATGTCTCTAGGGAGGGCGTTCCAAAGCCGAGGAGCCACCACTAAAAAGGCCCTGTCTCTCGTCCCCGCCAGTTGCACCTGCGAAGAAGGCGGGACCGAGAGCAGGGCCTCTCCGGATGATCTTAAACATCTTGGTGGTTCATAGGGAGAGATGCGTTCGGACATGTAAGTTGGACCCAAATCGTTCAGGGCTTTAAAGGCTAAAGCCAGCACTTTGAATTGTGCCCGGTAGCAAACTGGCAGCCAGTGGAGCTGGCACAACAGGGGAGTTGTACGCTCTCTGAATGCCGCTCCTGTTATCAACCTGGCTGCTGTCCGTTGGACTAGTTGCAGCTTCCGAACAGTCTTCAAAGGCAACCCCACGTAGAGAGCGTTGCAGTAATCTATACAGGATGTAACCAGAGCATGGACCACTGTGGCCAAGTCAGACTTCTCAAGGTACAGGCGCAGCTGGCGCACAAGTTTTAACTGTGCAAATGCTCCCCTGGTCACCGCCGAAACCTGGGGTTCCAGGCTCAGCGATGAGTCCAGGATCACACCCAAACTGCGAAGTTTTAGATGCACCCAGAATATTCAACATAGAAAGTCTGTGAGGACTCCACAGTCATAGCACTGTGATAGTTAATACTTCATTTTAGCCTTAAAAATGGAAGAAGGATGTAAACTATAGTATTTCTGGCCACCCAGGGAGCTTGCATTCAAGAGGAGGCTTGTGTTTTGTGATTTCCCGGGAACAAGTCACTCTAGACATTTATGCATGTATAATAGAATCATATTTCAGCTTCCTTCTTCATTTATTTTTCTTCCTCCACCCAACCTCCCCAACAGAAACGGCTGTGTAGAAGTTCAGAGACCGTTATCTGCACTTCCCACCCACCAAGCAAGTGTGCTGAAGATTACGACAGTATGGAACTGGATCTGAAGCAGAGCAATCCTACGGAATTTTTCAACCCTCAGAATATGAAAGAAAAGCCAACTTCATTGGTAAATTTTAGCCAGTCCAATTCATGGATTTTTTTTTAGAAGATGTTAATATATTTCGTAATAAAAATGTCAAATAATGGTGATTGTGGGCTTTTTAAAAAAAATTCTGTGTGTATGTGTTTATTAATCAGATATTTCCGGATAATGAAACCAGAACTCCTGTTCAACCCTGTCGAAGATGTATTGCTGGAGAACCTGTAAGTATATTAACCTTCTTACTGTGACATAAAAGATAGGCTTGTTCTTAAATATTAGAGCCATAAAACATAAGGTTAGTAATAATAAAAAAACACACACCCTGCAATTACATTGCGGAGGGATAAAGCATGTAAATAAAAGGGCAGATTTATTTAGGGGGTTTTTTCTTGGCATGCCAGCAGAGTGCAAACTAATCTTTTCCCTGTGTCATGTTGAAAATATAGAGACCGCAGGCTCATTTTTCAAATCTACTCTAGAAAACAGTGTTTAGTCACGCCGATGAATCTCAATTCGAGAATTTGAAAAGGCACAGATTATCTCTGGAGTTTGTCCAAATTAGATGATAGTTAATATTGATGGACAGAGAAGCATTTCCACAAAAAAACTGAATCTTCTGTTTGCTTTTAGATATTTTCCATTTAATAAATCATCGGATTCAGCTCAAGTTTCGAGGGAGGGAGAATAAGCCAATGTACTCCCAACCTATTTGAGATTATGTAAAGTGATATAAAGCATATGTCTCAGCTATATAACTCTTTTTTGGATTTTTGTAGGTTTTTTGGACTATATGGCCATGTTCTAGAACAGGGCTGCTCATTAAGTCGATTGTGATTGACCGGTCGATCTTTGGGCCTCATCCAGTAGATCTTCAGGCCCTGACCAGGTCAATCGCATTTCCTCCATCGTTGGTCCTCTTCACATGCCGCCTGCACGCTCCAAGTGAGCGTGACTCGTCCCAGAGGCAGGATGGGGCGCTTCTGCACATGCCGTGGATGACGCGATGGCATCCATGCCCGCCCCCTCTTTTGCTCTTCTGCTTTCCCCCTCCCTCCCTCCTTCTCCGGCCACTCAGAGTTGTCACAGAGCAAAGGAGGGGGCGGCCGTGGATGACGCGATGCGTCCCTCTCGAAGCTGCGCGCTCGGTGGAAGAGGACGACATCCCAGGTATAGAAGGAGTGTACCGAGGTCTCCAGTCTTCGGTCTACGGGGGAGGCCTGGCACGGCTCCCTTTCCCTGCCGCCCAGATTGGAAAGGGAGCGCGCTAGCCTCCCCCGGGTAGGCCTCTCTATCGCTGCCGGAGCCCCGCCGCGCAGATCCAGGTGGGGCTCCAGCGGCGATGGAGAGGCCTGTAGGGGAGGCAAGGCGCTCCTCCCACCTCTCTCTCGCCTGGTTCCGCCATGAAGCCGGGCAAGAGAGGGGTGGCGAAGAGGAAGGCTGGGCCTCCGCAGGTCCCGCCTGGTGCTCCTCCCAAATCTCTCTTGCCCAGTTCCGCCATGGAGCCGGGCGAGAGAGGGGAGGGCAGAGAGGAAGGCTGGGCCTGCGGAGGAAGGTGTGTGCGTGTGCTTGCGCAAGGTGCGGTGCACGGAAGCCGCGCGTGTGCGCAAAGCGCGCACTCGCTTATAAGGTAGGTGATCTTTTTGACTTGGTTAATTTACAAGCAGCTCACATGCTGGAAAAGTGTGAGCACCCCTGTTCTAGAAGCATTCTCTCCTGACGTTTCTCCTGCATCTGTGGCAGAGGTTGTGAAGTTGGGCATCACAGCCTCTGAGGATGCCTGCCATAGATGCAGGTGAAATGTCAGGAGAGAATGCTTCTAGAACATGGCCATATAGCCCGAAAAAACCTAATGATTCTGGCCATGAAAGCCTTCAACGATACATTCACACCTTTTTATTTTAAATCCATGTTTTAAACTATTTAAATATTAAAGATAGCTTACTGAAATTTTAATGATAATCTGTTGTAAGATGTTGCGTGTTCTATTGGTTTGAATTTGTAAGATGTTTTGAGTTTTGATAGGAAGAAGAGGGATATAAACAAAGTTTATAATAGTAGTAGTAATGTACCTTGATTCCAGATCTCCAAATTTGCATTGGACATGGAGACTTCCTCATTCAGTTTGGTTTTGTGGACGATCGTCAAATGCATTTCTTCAAATAATTGAAATATTAATTAGTTTAGAACATAAGAAGAGCCATGCTGAATCGGACCTCAGCCCATCTAGCCCAGCATTCTGTATCACACAGTGGCCCACCAGTTGTACACGGGGATCTCGAGCAGAAGGGAGGGCAAAACCCTGACCTGCTCCCGACCCCCCACAACCAGTACCCAGGGAAATCCTGCCTACCTCAACCAACTCCGAGGTGGCACTTGAATGTCCTTATCAGTAACTACCGATACACTTGGTATCCATGAATCTGTCTAATCTACCACACTTTATGGTAAATCAGAATATATTCCACAATCATGGATTATTCAAACCTATTCAACTGACATAATTTTCAATTACCATTTCAACCATTGTGGTGCAGTGGGTTAAACTGCTGAGCTTCTGAACTTGCTAATCGGAAGGTTGGCGGTTCAAATCCGCGGGACGGGGTGAGCTCCCGTTGATAACCCCAGCTTCTGCCAACCTAGCAGTTTGAAAACATGCAAATGCGAGTAGATCAATAGGTATCGCTCCGGCGGGAAGGTAACGACACTCTATGCAGTCATACCGGCCACATGACCTAGGAGGCGTCTACAGACAATGCCGGCTCTTCGGCTTAGAAATGAAGATAAGCACCACCCCTCAGAGTCAGACTCAACTAGACTTAGTGTCAAGGGGAAACCTTTACTTTTTTATTCCAACAGTTTCATTAAACTGTTTTCATCCATTAGGAGGACAATGCCTGTATTTTACATGTTCTTATGGTATTTCCAATAATGTGCGAATAGACACCACATCCCCTTTCTTTTTTTAATGCTATGAGCTTATAAGTGTATAGTTATAGCACTCCAGAGTATGAACATACAGAAGGTCGCTTACCCCCAGATACTCAGTTTTCAAATATTGCCTTTTTTGGAGCAGGGATAGGGCTATGTCATGCTGGCTTAAACTCTACAAAGCCAGGAAATTGGAAGTTAAAGCCAATGCCTTGACAGACATGTCCCTGAAGAATAAGGACATTGTGTAATGTTACAAGTGATGCTTGCTTGCTGCTTATCTTCCATGCACCCACATTTCCAGGGTCAAATCCTGATGGGGAGGATAGAGTTCTAAGGCAGTCTTTCTCAACCAGTGTGCCGTGGCACACTAGTGTGCCGTGACAGACCTCCTGCTGTGCCGCGAGAAAAGCTCTCTGCCCCCCTTCTTCCCCCCTCCTGCCGAACTCCTGCTGCTTGGGGGAGAAGGAAGGGCCGGGAAGTGGCGAAGAAAAAGAAGAAGGGGCTGGGGTGCCGCCTCCTTCGGCCGTTTCCCCAGCCAGCCTCCAATCCGCCATGACTCCCACCATGACTCTCGCCCCTCGCTCGCTGAAGCCACGTGGAGGAGCCCCACCCACTGAAGCCCGTCCACCGCTCATGCTCCTCCTCTGTAGGAGAGCTGAAGCTGGGGGGAGGGGGCGGGGCATGGCGCGGCCTGTAGGAGAGCTGAAGCTGGGGGGGGGGGCGGGGCATGGCGCGGCCTGTAGGAGAGCTGAAGCTAGGGGGCGGGGCTCTGCCCCCTCCCCCGGCTTCGGCACTCCCAGCAGCTGCTCCAGCCTTGAGGGGACAGTGCCAAGGCAGCATTGTGCTGGACCTGGCACCGCTGGCTTGGCACTGCCCCCCTCAAGGCTGGAGCAGCTGCTGGGAGAGGTGAAGCGGGGGAGGGGCGGGGCATGGCGCGGCCTGGCTCCGCCCACTCCTGGCGTCGGCACTCCCAGCAGCTGCTCCCAGCAGGCCACCAACCCCCAGCCGTTCTTTACTGTGTTAGAGTGTCATTTTGTGTCATTTTGGTTGGTGGTGTGCCCCCGGATTTTTTTAATGTTAAAAGTGTGCCGTGGCTCAAAAAAGGTTGGGAAACACTGTTCTAGGGAACACCAAAACTGCCCCAAAATTTCCTGATTATGCATTACTTTATGAGAACCTTATTGTATCTCTAGATGGACCCTCCTGTGAATTGATCCATGCTTATAGCTTAGGTTAGTAGCTGCAGAATCCATGCCTTATCAGCTTTTTTTGTTATCCTTATGCTGAAACAACCCTGAAAAAGTATAATGGACGAATGACATTGGATTTATATTTCTGATTCCCAATTTGGAATTAAAACTTAATGGATGAAAAGGGGGGGAATCATTCAGTGTCATACTGAGATTATTATTATTATTTATTTATTTAAAACTTTTATATCCCGATCTTCTCACCTCAAAGAGGGACTCAGACCGGCCTTACAGCAAAATTCAATGCAAAGCATACACATTAAAATACTTGAATAAAATACATGGATAAAACATTAAAATACAATTAAAACCAACTCACCAGATAAAATCAACTGCAACTCAATCCAATACGTGGCCATTAACTCAATCTCTGTCTTTATTCTGGGAATGCTTCCTTCCAAAGCCAGGATTTTACGAGCCTCCTGAAGGACAGGATGGCGGGGGCAGATCTGATCTCGCTCGGGAGAGAGTTCCATAGTCGAGGGGCCACCACAGAGAAGGCCCTGTCTCTCGTCCCCACCAAACGCGCTTGCGAAGGTGGAGGGACTGAGAGCAGGGCCTCTCCGGAAGATCTTAGCATCCTTGATGGTTCGTAGAGGAGAACACGTTTGGACAGGTAAACTGGGCCGGAACCATTTATAGGTTAAAACCAGCACTTTGAGTTGTACTCGGAACCTAATCGGGAGCCAGTGGAGCTGGTGTAACAAGGGAGTTGTGCGCTCCCTGTACCCCGCTCCCGTTAGTAACCTGGCTGCCGAGCATTGGACTAATTGCAGCTTCCGAGCAGTCTTCAGAGGCAACCCCATGTAGAGAGCGTTGCAGTAGTCTATTTGGGATGTAACCAGAGCTTGGACTACCGTGGCCAAGTCAGACTTCCCAAGGGATGGGCGCAGCTGGCCCACAAGTTTTAACTGTGCAAAAGCTCTCCCGGCCACAGCTGAGACCTGGCGCTCCAGTCTCAGCGATGAATCCAGGATCACTCCCAGACTGCGAACCTGCACCTTCAGGGGGAGTGTAACCCAATCAAGCACAGGCTGTAACCCTATGCCCTGTTCGGCCTTACGACTGACCAGGAGTACCTCTGTCTTGTCTGGATTTAGTTTCAATTTGTTCGCCCTCATGCAGTCCGTTCAGGACTTGAACAGCCTCCTTCGTAGCAGGTGGGAAGGAGTGACAGAGTTGGACATCATCTACGTACAGATGACACCGCATTCCGAAACTTTCCACCAGCAAGCATACAGCTGTATAAAATCGGCACTGAACTGAATTATATGACAGTGTGGACTCAGATAATCCAATTCAAATCAGAAAGGTGGATCATCTGCCTCGATATTCTGGATTATATGGCTGTGTGGAAGGGCCCTTAGAGATAACGTTCCAAGCTCCAGTCTATGGAACCAACCCTTAAAAGACAAAGGCAACATTTTATATTTATTTTATTTTATTGGATACCAAATCTAAAATTCACCAAGCTTGCTAAATCTGCCAGTTGACCTATGATATAATGTAAACTTTGATCCATGTAATAACTTCAGTATTGAATCCATTTTTTTTTCCTTTTCAGGGTCACTTCAGCCACATTATGAATTTATAGAAGATCAGAGAACATTGATGCACGGATGGACCATAGAACAATGTATATGAAATGGGTTGAGCTGTGAGAGTATTTTTTTACACTTCTTAAAAATTGTATGAATTTAGGTTTTTTTAGTGTATATGACATATGGTATTTCTGGGGGACAACAGTAGAAGCTCATGCTTTCTTGGCCTTTTAATGTCCTAAAGTTTTTGATTTCATGTCCTATGTTTTAACTTCAACAAACAGTTCACCTTATTGCTTTCGCCCAACACCTGCACATGCATACTAGACACATACTTTAATGAATATGGTTTAAGTCAGCCATGGGCAAACTTTGGGCCTCCAGGTGTTTTGGACTGCAACTCCCACAATTCCTAACAGCCGCTAGGCTGTTAGGAATTGTGGGAGTTGCAGTCCAAAACACCCGGAGGCCCAAAATTTGCCCATGTCTGATCTAAGTGTATTTAACTGCATTATATGAGTCCAAACTGCATTATATGTCAGTGTCAATGGGATTTGAAACATGGACATAGAGGTGGACTATGTGTTGACACATATGATACAGTATAGTGAGTGTTTACAATCTTAGTGATGGTTGAATTTCACATGTAAATATTGACAAATTCAGGACAGATATTGTTGAAAAACATCAAAGAAGCAGAGATATTTATTTATTTACTTTATTTATATTCCGCTCTTCTCACCCCAAAGGGGACTCAGAGCGGATTACAGGTACACATACTAAGCAGTCAATCCCTGCCGTTCCCAAATTCACACATATAGACGAACAGAGGCAAACTCTGGCCACCAGGGGGAGCTGACACACTCCTCATCTCTCAGCGTTCCCAGTGTCCCTTGTTGTTCCTTCCGCATTCCTCCACGTTCCTGGAGTTCTTTTAATGGCCTCATAATTCAGTCAAAATTTGCCTCCCCACTTAATGTGGTACCTTTATCTCCTACTTGACAGATGCAACTGTCTTTCAGGCTGCAAAGCTCGACAGCAGGCTACACTTAAAGGTCGAGACCCCACCTCGACCCAGGCAGGCCTCGAACTCATGACCTACTGGTCAGAGAGATCTTATGCAGCTGACACTTAGCCAGCTGCGCCACATTCCATAACCAATAACAAAACAAAAGTTGCAAACTGTTATCCACACCGTGCTGTGTTATCATTAGCTATGTTGATCGGGTTAAAACTGCCAATAAATCACAAGAAGAAAATACATAAAAGACAAGGGTTCCCTAACTGTAGGGCTTCATACTGTAGAAAGCTGGAACTGGCACAGCTGGCTGGGTGTCAGCTGCATTAAGATCACTACTGACCAAAAGGTCATGAGTTCAAAGCCAGCCTGGGTCAGAGTGAGCTTCCGGCCAATTTTGTGTAGCTTGTTGTCGACCTTTGCAACCTGACAGACAGTTGCATCTGTCAAGGCAGGAGGAAATTGGGGGGGTACAGGTCACCTTCTGCTCGAGATCCCGTGGGGAGGCTAACTGTTGATACAGAATGCAAATTTATTCAGCATGGGCTTATGTTCTTATAAAATAGGAAAATCTATGTGTGGGGAGGCTAACTTAACAAATTTACGAGGCCATAAAATAATCTCCAGCAAAAAGCATGTGGGGAATGTGGAAAGTACTTCATCAGTGTTGCAAATGGACGATGAAGCGACAGCTCCTCTGGTGGCCAGAAAAAAGTTAAATAGCCTCTTGCTGTCTATATGTGTTGTGTGTCTATGGCATTGAATGTTTGCCATGTATGTGTACATTGTAATCTGTCCTGAGTCCCCTGCGGGGTGACAAGGGCGGAATATATATACTGTAAATAAATAAATAAATAAAATAGATGATAACGGATTTATTGTAAATCACACCCTCTTATGGAGAGGTTATAGAAATCCTGAAGAAGAGAAAGTCCCCCGAAACAAGGCATCTCAACCCAGGGACCCTTGTCTCTTACGTATTTTCTTCTTGCGATTTATTTGTAGTTTTAAACCGATCAATATAGCTAATGATAACACAGCACGGTGTGGATAACAGTTTGCAATTTTCGCTTTGTTGTTCCGTATCAAGATCCGTGATTATTAAGGATACCAGAGATAATTATTTGAATATTATCATTTAGATTTTGAATGCTCAAGGTAACCCAGGCCCCTTCTATACTGCCATATAATTCAGATTATAAAAGATGATAATCCATATTAACTTGTTTGAACTGGATTATGTGAATGTACACTGCCATATAATCCAGTTCAAAGCAGATAATCTAGATTTTATATGACAGTGTAGAAGGGGCCTCAGGCCCCTTTCACGCTGCCTCTATATCCCTGGATCTGATTCCAGATTATTTGTTTATCTCAAATTATTTGGCAGTGGAGATTTGTATAATCCCATTTAAAGCAGATAATCTACGATCGGATCCTGGGATATAGGATAGTGTAGAAGGGGTCTCAGACATGTCTAGAATCAACATTACTTGCATTGCTTTCTCTGACTTGAGCATGGGATGCTTTGCCTACAATGACAGACTCCCTTCAAAGTCCAGTGGACTCAGTGCAGTTTTTGGTGTCTTCTTTCCTGGCTGTTAGCTAGGTGGGAGTCAGAGTTGAATGTTCCATTGTTTTATGTCCCAGAAATGACAAACATACAGTAGCTGTGCTCATTAACCACGTTGCACCTTAATTCTCTACATGTCCATCATTCTCAGTCAGCCTACTCAGACAAGTCTGTGCAAAAGTCCTGTCCCCACTTTCAGGCATTTGTTGTTAATTCACAGCTGGGCTGTTGAAGGGGTTTCAGTAGACAGGGCTCCCAGCTGGCAAATTCTCAGGGTGGTCTGTGAGAATGTGTTACTGGTACATTATTTAAACTGTTATGTTTATTCATATCATGATGTGATCACCATGCTCATTATATCTCATATGCATGGGGGTATTGGGATGACGATACAAAAGGTTTGCTAGGGTAGACCCTCTCTCATCCAGACTCAGCCCCCCCCCCCCCCCATCAAACTCAGCCCCTCCTGATTCAAAATCCTGGCTACGGCCCTGACTGTGATGCTGTTTTAGGGGAAAATACACTATCTGTCAGAGAACTATAGTTGTTACAGCTTGCATAAAATGTCATCAGCACTATTATAATTATTTTAAAGCACATTATGTAAATCTTTTTTTCAAAGATGGGTATGATGTTCATGATATATCATACTCATATCATACTCTTTCCTTTTTTATAATTCATATTTAATGATGTACAAGATTCACAAACCGACAAGTTTGTAGAGCACATGGACACATGGCGGGCATTGAATAGGAATGCAGTTCCCCTTCGTGCTGCATCCTTATAGTCTTATCAGTAGAACCAGCCTGAAAGAACTAAGGCAAGTTGCTTTGCTACTCTCTTCAGCAGATAAGGGAAGGCAAGAAAGGATAGGGCTGACCACATCATTATGGCCTGTTTCAATTGCCCCATGGGATAGTCCCCTTTTGCAGTTCACTCATAAATACAATATATCCCAGGGGTGTTTTTGTATGCAAATCAGATGTCCTATCACTTAAGCTAAGCCATATTCCAAATCCTAATGAAGTATGTGTTCGCTATGCTGCCCAATGCAGAGACACGTTTCCTGCATCTCTAAATAGCATTTAAAAAGCTTTCGACAACAGCATTTAAAAAACTCTACACAACTTCCAATGCAAATTTTTGGAACAATGTCTACAGAAATGCAATGTCTCTTCTGACTCAGCCATTCTCATCCTGCACTTGTAGGATTTAACTGAAGGACAAGGGCTTACACATGCTAGAAAATGCACTCCACGCATTCTCACACATAGATTTTACTTTCAAAACTCTCAATGCAGTTTACAATCTATTATATAAAGGGGTTCCCGTCATGGAACGACCGTCCCAAACAGAGAAACCTTACAACGCAGAAACACCAAACTTGCTAACAAGGTAGGTTTGTAGCAAAGAAACTTTCCCCCAAAAAACCTAAAAGGCCCCCAAAACAATGAGTAAAAATAAAACTACATTTCCCAGCATCCTCCGGGGCTGCCAACGACTCTCCCAGCCTCTACATTCTGACAACATGATTGGCTGCCAATAAGGGCGGATTTGCATAACTCCTGTACTGGCCAGCCAACATGAACATTCCGACCCATAATAAACTGTCAGAGGAGGATAAGGCAAAGGGCTGAGGCACAAACACAAACACCCAATTCACTTCCCACAGAAAATTTACACCCCTACAAATCACAGACCACGCCCAAAATTGACAATAAGGCCTCACTTAATGGAATGCTGTTTACGCTCTGAATTGACAGTAAGGCTTCATTAACTTGATTTTCCTGACTACGCCTCAGCTCACTGGACATTGTTATGGCCTGAATTGACAGTAAGGCTTCATTAACGTGCTGTTCCTGACTAGGCCTCAGCTCATGGGACATTGTGTATGGCCTGAATTTACAGTAACCTACCTTGGCACACAGAGCCCCTATGACCCACGCTACATTCTACTACAGTTTGGAGGAGGGTGGACCATGGATTATGGGACTTGAGGTACCTCCATGGATAATGGGATTTGTACTACTTCAAAACCCATCATTCCCCACAGATCACTGTGGCCCAGAACCAAGACCGATAAAGACCAAACTTGGCACACAATGCCCCCCATGACCCACACTCCATCCGACTGCAGTTCAGAGGAGGACACACCATGGATAATGGGATTTCAAGTACCTCCACTCACTTCCAAAGTACCCCACCCACACAAGCATTAACCTCTACATCAACACAGCAGACGGAAAGACAAAAAACATTGTATATCCACAAGCTATGCAGAACGCCAGCAACACCACACACCATCAACTCCCCAGGACTTCAACATCCCACCCACCAGAACAACCCACAACGACACAGCCATGGCCCCAACAACACCATAACTAACAACAATTCCAACCTTTACATACTCAGACTTTCTTGCATCTCCTAAATAGGGCACAGCAATGCGTGCCGGGTACAGCTAGTGAAGTATGAAAGACAAGATATCCTGTGTTCTATATCTCAGGATCTGATCCCAGATTATCTGCTTTGAACCGGATTATATGAGTCTGCATTACCAGATAATCTGGGATAAGAAGATAATCTGGGATCAGATCCTGGTAAAGTAAGGGCCCTTCCACACAGCCTTATAGCATATAATATCAAGGCAGAAAATCCCACAGTATCTGCTTTGAACTGGGTTATCTGAGTTCACACTGCCATATATTCCAGTTCAAAGCAGATAATGTGGGATTTTATTCAACTGTGTGGAAGGGGCCTAAATGGTTCAAGTACTATTCAGACTATAATAGTATGCAGACTTACCTGGGAGTAACATAATTAAACACAGTGGGAGTTGCCTCTGAGAAAACATTCATAGCATTGCAGTATGGAGCCCGCGGTGGCACAGAGGGTTAAACCCCTGTGCCAGCAGGATTGAAGACCGACAGGTTGGAGGTTCAAATCCGGGTGGAGCGTAGATGAGCTCCCTCTATCACAGCATTTCTCAACCTGGGGGTCAGGACCCCTGGGGGGGGGTCGCCAAGGGGTGTCAGAGGGGTTGCCAAAGACCATCAAAAACAGTATTTTCTGTTGGTCTTGAGGATTCCGTGTGGGAAGTTTGGCCCAATTCTATCATTGGTGGGGTTCAGAATGCTCTTTGATTGTAGATGAACTATAAATCCCAGCAACTACAACTCCCAAATGTCAAGGTTTATTTTTTCCCAAACTCCACCCATGTTCATATTTGGGCATATTGAGTATTCATGCCAATTTTCGTCCTTATCCATCATTGGTTGAGTCCACAGTACTCTCTGGAGGTAGGTGAACTACAACTCCAAAACTCAAGGTCAATGCTCACCAAACCCACCAGTGTTCAAATTTACCCCATCCTGACCCGTATTCAAATTTGGTCATATTGGATATTTGTGCCAAATTTAGTCCAGTGAATATCATCCTGCATATCAGATATTTACATAACGATTCATAACAGTAGCAAAATTGCAGTTAGGAAGTAGCAACGAAAATAATGTTATGGTTAGGCATCACCACAACATGAGGAACTGGATTAAGGGGTTGTGGCATTAGGAAGGCTGAGAAACACTGCTCTATCTGCTCCAGCTCCTCATACGGGGACATGAGAGAAGCCTCCCACAAGGATGGTAACACATCAAAACATCCGGGCATCCCCTGGGCAACGTCTTTGCAGATGGCCAATTATCTCACACCAGAAGTGACTTGCAGTTTCTCACTTTGCTCCTGACACGACCAAAAAAAAATTAGTAGTATTAGCAAAGCAACGATTCCTCTGACTTCTCAACCTCATGTAAGATCGCAAATATATTGTCAAGCATGTTTGGAGCATTCTAGGTCCATCTGACATCCGACATTGTCCATACTTTGGAATAGGGCTTATATATGCAGAGTCCAGTGTATATGGGCTCTGTCTGGACAGTCATTACCTCTCACAACTGAGAGGAGGTAAAGAAGTTCACATGAGTCAGTTATTATACTGTACATCAAGATGGGCAACTGTCAGAGGTTAGAGAGATCCATTGGATCTCCAGGAGGCCTTGGAGGGCTGCATCTCTTTGGTAAAAAAAACACATTTCCAGTCCACTTTGCTATTATACATGCAGGTTTTTCCTGGTCCTAAATGGCCAGAGGCCCAAAAACATTTCTCATCACTACCCCAAAATGCATTTAAAAGTCATTTAAATTTAATAATAATAATTGGACCAATGGTGTACTTTGCCCACCCTTTTTGTATAATCATAAGCCTCTTTCCATTACATTCACTAATAATAATAATAATAAAAACTTTATTTGTACCCCGCCCATTCTCCCCAATGGGGACTCGAGGCGGCTCACATGAGTGCGGAGATGGTATACACCAGGGCTGTCCAACTTCTACCGGACCTGTGGCCGGAATTCCGGTTACTGATGACCTGGGGGGGCCGAAGGGTCTGCCTCCGCCCCAGCTCCGCCCCCTCCCCAGCTCCACCCCTGCTCTGCCCCCAGCTCCACCCCCCCCCGCTCCGCCCCCTCCCCGTCTTGGAGGTGTCTGTGGATGACACCGGGGCTTTGACTTGGAGATAGAGATGAACACCAAGATCCCAGTCTCAAGTCCCAGTCCCTGCTTTGAACTGGATTATATTGCAGTGTGGACTCAGGGCCCTTCCACACAGCCATATAACCCAGAATACCTGCTTTGAACTGGATTATCGGAGTCCACACTCATATAATCTGGTTTAAAGCAAATCACATGGGATTTTATTCAGATGTGTGGAAAGGAAGTCAAATAAGAAGCCAGGGCCCTTCCACACAGGCCTATAACCCTGAATGATAAGGCATAATATTCATTCTGCCTCTGCTAATAATAATAATAATAATAATAACAACAACAACAGGTTCCTGGAGTAGGAGACCTCCAAGGGCCATCCAGGGCCATCCAGTCCAATCTCCTTCTGCCATAAGGGGAAAATACAATCAAAGCATTCCTCACAGATGACCATTCAGCCTCTGATGATGATGATGATGATGATAATAATAATAATAATAATTACAATGGGTTCCTAGAATAGGAGACCTCCAAGGGCCATTCAGTCCTACCTCCTTCTGCCATAAGGGAAAAATACAATCAAGGCATTCCTCAGCCATGTTGAATTAAACTCTCATGAGAGCAACAGAAAGTACTGAACCTTGAGTTTGGGAGTTGTAGTTCTCCTCCATCCAGAGAGCACTGTGGACTCAAATAATGATGGATCAGGACCAAACTTGGCACAAATCCTCAGAAGAGGAGGAAGCCGGAAAGGGAATGGATGAGCACTCCCCCGCGTGCTCCGAACTCGGCCCCGCCCCTTTTTCACTCTGGCCACGCCCCCTTGCACTCTTTCTCTCCTTCCCTCTTTCGTTCAGGTGATGGAAGGGGGAAGGAATGAAAGGGGGAAAGAGAGAGAGAGAAGGAGGGAGGGAGAGAGAGGGGGGAGGGAGGGAAGTAGGAGGAGGAGGAAGGGAGCCTGCTCCTCCTCCCTGCCCCCCCCGCCGAAAAAAATAAATAAAAAATATTCAAAAAATATTCAAAATCATAATAATAATAATAAATTATCTTAAAAAGCAGATATCTTGCAGGAGGGTAGGGGGCCATGGGGAAGGGGCTGGGGGCCATATACGGCCCACTGGCCGCCAGTTGGACAGCCCTGGTATGCACTGTGATGACCACTCACACAAGGTCTTGTCCAATGGGGGAAATAATCTTCTCAGTCCCAAATGTAGCATTTTTCACAAGGCTGGATGGGGCCATTGAGCAAGGGAATAAATACCGTTGGAAGTCTACTTCTGCCTGCCTTGTTGTTGATCCAGCCCAATGGGTTTTCCTCAAGCCATCAACATAGTATGGGGAATCTAAGCAATACTGGGCAAGCTAAGTAAGTCCCAAATCCATTTTTGGAAATGTATGTATTGTATTTCAGAATCTTGTGCACTAGTCATTTCCCCCCTAATGACCCTAGAATACGTTTATAGCCCAGTATCTGGTATGAAATTATGATATTAGAAGATTGTTTTTATTTTTTTAATGCCTTACAAATGGGTAACATAGCACTTTATTTTTATATCCTGAAATCAGATAGAAAGTGTGTCATAATCACAGAAAAATGTCACCATATTGGTTTATTTTTTAACTTTGAAATGAGGGGTTTTTTGTAAGCAAATATAGATACTAATCTTTTTGAATAAAAATGTAGTACTTGCTTTCTTATTTTTAAATAAAAAATGTTATTACTTTGAAGTCAAACAATACATTTGAGTTTAAATCTTTGTATTTTGTAAATTGTCAAATATAAAGTGAAAAATTAAATAGCACCTTGGCTCTAATCAGATAACATTGTTCTGCTACTTCTTTTTTCTTTCCTGTTTTTATATGCAAAGTCAGTGTATAACACAATTGAAGTAACCCTTCTGTGAAATATTTATTTATTATTTATTTCCAGCGTTTATATGTGCCTGTGTGTGTGTGTGTATGGCCTGTTTTATCACGGAAAAATCATCTTCAAAATTCGATTTGAATGTAGGTGGTGGTAGCGCTTCGGTTCTGATAAGACTTCCGTTAATGGCGTCCACGATTCCGCAATATGCGGAAACCTGCAGAAGGGACAGTCAAAACTTGGTGGATTCCCTTTCCCTCCATTTTTGACCGCTACTACAGACAAAACTAGCCACACTGGTACGAAATATTGAACAAATTTAACACATTAATAAACATTTTAAATGCAATGGGACAAAAATAGAGAAGGTCGGGAATGACATACGAGCCCTTTCCAAATATGGTGACGGAGACTTTGAAATGGTGAATCCACTTCCTGTTTCCTTAACTCTCTTCGGAATCGCTTCAAAAGTCAAAAATGTCCGAATTACATCCAAATTTCAAAAACAAACCATCCATATATATACACACATAAAAATTAGAGTTAGGTACTGTTTTTTATCCTACTACTTTAAAAAGATCCCTTTGTTTGGATGCACATTGCAGAAGGTTTTGCTCATGGCCAATTCCATTATTTTGAATATAGATAAATATTATGCACTAAGATTTTATCATTGGCTGACTTTTGTGTTCATTTTTTAACTTGGTGGCATAAAGGTAAATCAGACCATGTAGTTACCTCTCCTCTAGTAGAAACGGCTCTAAGGAAGCATTAAACCCAAAGCAGAAAGGAGATTGAAGCAGACAAAGAAAAAAAAGGAGGCCCAGGGTTAGGGTTAGGGTAGCTCCAGCAGTCATCACTCTTCCTTACATCTTTAACAAAGCATTAAAACAGCTTTACGGAAGCATTAAACCTGGTCTCCTCTACAAACAGAAGTAAAAGATCAGAAAGAGTGGTATCTTAACTCTGATGCTTTTAATCCCGGTCTTAATGAAGGATATAAGGGCAAACAATGGTTAAAATGATGGGAAGGGGAGTTTGAGAAGCCCCCAACATAATGGGCCGGATAGAAAACTAATCTTTTGGCTTCCCAGATTGAAAGCAGATTTCTGTCCTCCCAAATTCGGGAGGCTCTCGAAAAATGGATCAGGACCCCCACCGAAATCTGGGACACCGAAATGGATCGCGGTTTACCTGCATTGCACAAGCCTAGTGCTCAGTTGAAACAGACTGTCCTGGGGTAAGACAACATTAAGAAGAAGCCATCTTGCGTAATTGGAAATTGGCAAGAAACTTTGGAAAGAAACTCCACTGTGAAAATACTGAATTAGAATTTGCCAAGAAACTGAATTATTTTAGTCTCTTATTTGATTCATTGTTATGATTTTCTGATCACCTATAAATGCTAATGAATCTGAGGATGCTAGATTGTGGTTTTGTATATTATAGCCAACATTGTATAGTTCTTTGACTGTCGGACTAAGATTCTGGAGACCAAAGGTCACATGCCCACTCAGCCATGGAAATTAACTAGATCAGTGTTGCCCAACCGCTGTGACGCGGCACACTAGTGAGCCGTGACGGACCTCCTGCTGTGCTGCGAGAAAAGCTCTCTGCCCCTCTTCCTTCCCCCCTCCTCCTGCCGAACTCCTCCTGCTTGGGGGAGGGGGAGGAAGGGCCGGGCGTATGCGAAGAAAAAGAAAGGGCCAGGGCACCGCCTCCTTCGGCCGTTTCCCCAGCCAGCCTCCAATTCGCCATGACTCTCGCCCCTCGCTCGCTGAAGCCAAGCGGAGGAGGAGCCCCACCTACTGAAGCCCGTCCACCGCTCATGCTTCTCCTCTGTGGGAAAGCTGAAGCCGGGGCGGGGCATGGCGCGGCCTGGCTCTGCCACCTCCCCCGGCTTCGGCACTCCCAGCAGCTGCTCCAGCCTTGAGGGGGCAGTGCCAAGCCAGCATTGTGCTGGCTCTGCCCCCGCTGGCTTGGCACTGCCCCCTCAAGGCTGCAGCAGCTGCTGGGGTAGCTGAACTGGGGAGCGTGGGGCATGGCGCGGCCTGGCTCGGCCCCCGGCTTCGGCACTCCCACAGAGGAGAAGCATGAGCGGTGGACGGGCTTCAGTAGGTGGGGCTCCTCCTCCGCTTGGCTTCAGCGAGCGAGGGGCGAGAGTCATGGCAGATTGGAGGCTGGCTGGGGAAACTGCCGAAGGAGACGGCGCCCTGGCCCCTTCTGGGGAGGGGGCGGGGCTTGGCATGGCCTGGCTCCTCCCCCTTCCCAGGCTTCGGCATTCCCAGCAGCTGCTCCCAGCAGGCCACCATCCCCCAGCCGTTCTTTACTGTGTTGGTGTGTCATTTTGTGTCATTTTGGTTGGTGGTGTGCCCCGGACTTTTTTTTTTTACTTTCTCGGCCTCATAAAAAGAGAAGGGCAAACAAGAAAACCCATGAATCAGAAGGTACTTGAAGGTACACAGCAATATTATAGTTGTTGTGATCTAAGCTTATTTTGCATGTTTAGTTTTACATATCTTGAGCTTTTAGGCAAATATCCATATTTTCCATTTTTATCTGTCCTCCTAGAACAGGGGTGCCCACACTTTTTCAGCATGCGAGCTACTTAAACTAAAACCAAGTCAGAAAGATCTACCAAGAGAGAACAGGGCGGAGCTGGGGAAGGGGGCGGAGCTTGGCAGGGCTTGGCTCCGCCCCTCCTCCCTCTCTTCAGCATTTCCACTGCTTCTCCTGGGTAGAAGAGGGTAATGCCAACCCAGTGGTGGCATAGATAGCCACCACTGGCTTGGCATTACCCCCGTCTACTCTTGAGAAGCTGTGGAAATGCTGGCACTGGTGGAGGGGGCGGGGCTTGGCGGGGCTTAGCTCCGCCCTCTTTCCTCTGGCTTTAGCATTTCCACAGCTTCTCCAGTGTACAGAGAAGGTTATGCCAAGCCAGTGGTGGCTATCTATGCCACCACTGGCTTTGGCATTATCCTCTTCTACCCAGGAGAAGCAGTGGAAATGCTGAAGCCGGCGGAGGGGGGGCTTGGTGCGGCATGGCTCCGCCCCCTCAGAAGCATCCCATCCAGCTTGGATTGACCTCCCTAGGTCCCAAGATCGACCAGTCGATCGCGATCGACTTTCTGAGCACCCCTGTCCTAGAATAATAGAGTTGGAAGAAACCACATGGGCCATCTAGCCCAACCCACTATTTGCATTTTCCTGTGTGTGTGTTTACCAACTTAAAAGTTTACCTCATTTACACCATTATAAATTTCTTTTTTGAAGACTGACACTTCATTGTCAGTCTTCAAACGGTTTCTGTATATTCTCAAATTAATCTTTTCTTGATTCTTGCTTAAGTATAAGCTAGAAGGGACACATTCACAAGACAGCTCTCCGTGGGACAAGGAAAGGAGAAAATAACCACAACTAATGATTTCTCTGACATATAGAATCACTCACCTGCAGTGAAGGGAAAGGTGATTATATGATAATGTAATCATTACATTTGCATCAAAATGCGCAGCTTTAGCAAAGGATGGTAATTGCGGGACCCCAAAGTCAATGACATGTTGAACAATCCAGGTCTTCAGACCTGGGCAGAAATATTTGTTAGGCTGAGGTTTACTTTTCATAACAGGGCCACTTCGTTCCCAGACTTATTCCTAACGTTTGTTTTTCATTTTTAGCTTTTGCTTGCTTGTCTAGAATTTCTCTGTCTGCATTCCTCAATCCACTTTCTCCAGGAACTGACCTGTACTGGATTCCCTGGAGTCACTGGTTTGACCTCGAAGGTCTTTATTCAGGATTTAAAGCTTCAGCTTTTTCTTTTGAGGTTTGTTTTGTCAGCATTTTCTGAAGTCTCTTGATAGATCTACTACAGGCCAGTCTTCCCCCCTCCCTCTTTCTTTTCCGGCATCCTGTTGAAGTGGTATACCTACACCTCCTCTGTGACCAGGTGTCCCTGTAACAGTATTATAACTTCAGATATCATATCCTGATATTAAACAGTTGCACTCAAGAAGTGAAACATTCTAAAATCAGATGTGCAAAGAAAATGGAACTGTCAGTTATTTTATTTAACACATTCCTTAGCTGCCTTTCAAGATTGCAGCCTTCCCAAGGTGGCTTGCAAAGTAAAATATATAATTCAATATCGATATAACAAGTTCATGAAATTATAAATCAGTTTCAAACAAGTCAAATCCAAAACTTTGGTAGAGTTTGATGGATGAAACCTTCTGGGATGCAGTGGTGGTAACAACTTGGAAACAGTCATGGAGAATGAGGGTCTACCGCAGACAAGATGGCAACATGCAGAGAAAGAAGGACAAGATGCCTTAGAACGGAATTATTCTTTAGCAAAACATAATATCACATGCAAAGGAAGGGACATAGGAGATTTATTCTTTAGGGCAGGGTTTCTCAACCAGTGTGCCGGGGCACACTAGTGTGCCGTGAGCAATCCTCAGGTGTGCCGTGGGAAATTGGAACCTCCAGGAAGGGGGGGGGGGGGAGTCTAGTGTGTTGAAGTATAAAACCCTAAGAAACCTACCTTGATAAAGGCACAAAATTACAAACACCCCCTCCCCACCCGTTGTCTACTTGGTCTCTCCCTCTCCATGCATTGGGAAGGCCCGCCTCCCTTTCCCCAAGTAGAGACCTGGGGGTTCTATGTGGGAAGTTTGGCCCAGTTTTATGATTGGTAGGGTTCGGAATGCTCTTTGATTGTAGGGGAACTATAAATCCCAGCAACTACAACTCCCAAATGTCAAGGTCTATTTCCCCTGAACTCCATCTGCATTCATATTTGGGCATATTGAGAATTCATGCCAAGTTTGGTCCTGATCCAACATTGTTTGAGTCCACAGTGCTCTCTGGATATAGGTGAACTACAACTCCAAAACCCAAGGTCAATGCCCACCAAACTCTTATAGCATTTTCTCTTGGTTATGGGAGTTCTGTGTGGGAAGTTTGTGTCTTTCTGCCATTCCTGCCAGGATATCTATGTTGAGTTCATCGAAACAGGCCCACGTTTCACACTGAGTGTATAAATACATTTTTAAAACATATTAACTATATGTATTACTGTGTTAGTGTCATTTTGTGTCATTTTGGTTGGTGGTGTGCCCCAGGATTTTGCAAATGTAAAAAGTGTGCCGCGGCTCAAAAAAGGTTGGGAAATACTGCTTTAGGGATACAGATAGCTGGGTTTGTGGTGAGCATGTACTGAGAACTGCCTCCCTGTTGCAAAAATTAGGAAATATTATGCACCATTAATATAGCTATGAAGGATTTGGTTGCACTAACAACATGGAAAACTGTAAATAGGTCTTATAAGTAGGATGGAACGTAGGTTGAAAACCAGACCTTCCAAAGCAGCTTCTTTGAAAGAGTTTGAAACATTGTTTGTTCCACATGCAAGTAGAACTTCAATATATTGATGCGATAGTTATATACACTGGACTGACTATGTGATGAATGTTGCTGTCCTTGAGCAAGCAGGGATCACCAGCATAGAGGCCATGCTATTGAGAACACAGCTGTGCTGGGCAGGGCACGTCTCTAGGATGGAGGACCACTGCCTCCCAAAGAGACTACTCTATGGTGAACTCGCCACAGGTCAGCGCAAGAGAGGTGCCCCCCAAAAGAGATATAAGGACTCCCTGTAACAACATCTCAGGCTCGGCCAGATTGATCACCAACAATGGTCCACCCTGGCTTCACATCGGGAGACGTGGAGACACACTATCCACAATGCTGCGGCCTCTTCCGAGAAGACACACCTAATGGGTCTCGAAGAGAAACGACAACGCAGAAAGAACTGCAACTTGGAAACAACATCACCCAAGGAGACTTTCTGCTGTGCTTGCCTATCTCAGATTGGCCTTTTTAGTCATCAACGCGCTTGTAAAAAGCGTGGGATGAGTCCTTCCTAAGAATCTACATACACAAAGTAATGCCCAATCCAAAAGACATTTGGAGAGGAACCACTTATATAAACCTTTATATTCTAATTATTTGAGCCAAAGGGGAAGAATTGCAATGCTCTTGATGGTAGTGAGCATAATGGAAACCTGGTGGAATAGAGAGAATTTAGGGTGGATCTACATTGCTCCATATCCCCGGATCTGATCCCAGATTATCTTCTTATCCCAGATTATCTGACAGTGTAAGGAGCCCTGGTGGTGCAATGGGTTAAACCCTTGTGCCCGCAGGAAGATCGACAGGTCAGAGGTTTGAATCCGGGGGAGAGCGCAGATGAGCTCCCTCTGTCAGCTCCAGTTCCCCATGTAGAGATATGAGAGAAGCCTCCCATAAGGATGATAAAGCACCTTGGGAAATGTCCTTGTAGAAGGCCGATTCTCTCACACCAGAAGCAACTTGCAGTTTCTCAAGTCGCTCCTGACATGAGAAAAAAAAATCTGACAGTGTAGACTCATATAAGCAGATATATGTGGGATCAGATCCTGGGATATATGGCAGTGTAGAGCCAGCATTGCTGGATATTTCTGAATAAAGACAAAGGGCCCTTCCACACAGCCCTATATCCCAGAATATCAAAGCAGAAAATCCCACAATATCTGCTTTGAACTGGGTTATCTGAGTCCACACTGAGATAATGTGGGATTTCCTGCCTTTATATTCTGGGATATATGGCTGTGTGGAAGGGCCCTCAGTAGAGAAGGACATATTAATACTGGGTTTGTTCAGAGCTTGGGAAGGGAATTTTTTCAAACTTAGTAATACTCTATGTCAAGAATTGCATAGGGCCAAACAGACTAGAAATTACAGAATCACAATATCAAGCCTCCAAAGTATCTTGGTATTAGGGGCACTGCTATTGCCCTACAGACAATGAGCAATCTAATTGGGGAAAATGCAGTACTTTGAAAGAAACTTTGAGAAGTCAAGAGGGGATGAATACTTTTGTAAGGCACTGCACCTTTTCTGGTCACAATGAAAGGTAAATTTTCTAAGTAACTTTATTTTTATTTTCTTGTCAAAAGCATTGCATAAATAAATAAGTTTTAAACTGATAAAATAAAGGGATCACAAGCAGCTGAATACATAGTTTTAGACCAAGAACGGGCAACAGTGATTGCATTGTCGGTAGCTTTAAACAGTTCTTCCTCTGTGCATGAGGCAGGATATTGTGGGCAAGCATACAGATGCTGAGTAGTTTCTTCTGCTCCACAGTCACAGAAAGTGGAGGATTCTTCTAGATAGTGCCATTTTGCCAGGTTGACTTTTGATCTTCCAGCTCCACTTCTGACTCTGTTCAAGGGCTTCCTAGTTGCTCATTCTTGGTTTGCCCTTGGAGGAAGACCCTCGTGGGGGCCACCCAGTTTGACTTGCCTGATTTTGTTGCCCACGGGAATGTTCTTGTTGCTGGAGGAACATTTAGAGGAGCGGTGGTTGTCACGAATCTATTCCTTGGTTTAAGTCTACTGGGAGGAGACTGATAGCCATATAATGGGCGGCTTTCACAGTGTTCAACCCTATTTCTTTTGCGATTGGCAGCAACTTCCCATTGCACAAAAAAATTCTACATGTCTCATTCAGTGCTATGTTTTAGCCACTAAAAACAACAAAAAGCCAAATCCAATCTGTTAGAAGGTGGACATACGTGGTGACAGTGTATAAAATTATGTACTTTCCCCCTGTATTATAGTGTTCGAACATGGGATCATCTCATGAAATTGACAGTGGGAGATTCAGGACATATAAAAGGAAGAACAAAGTGTAGTGAAACTGAACTACTATGGGAGTGCGAGGTAGTCCAAAGATTCTGGAAAGAGATAGAAGAGGAGATAAACAGAGTTTTGAATATAAAATGGACTATCACAAAAGAGTTGGCGGTGCTGGTAAAAAAGAACAAGATGGGTGAATGAAGACAGCAATGATAGAAAGCGCCCGGGCGGTGGTGGTTTTAGGATGGAAGGACTGCACAAAATGGACAATAGACAATTGGCTGCGGTACTTGGTAGAACACATTCAATTTGAAATTATGGAGATGAAGGTTAATCAATTACATGAGGATAAATTTAAACAGCTGTTGGGACGATGGGATCGGGTGAGAGGATACATTGTATGGAGAACCCGGGACCAAACCATTAGGAATAAGTTGGAGTTAATGTTTAAGATGTAATGTAAAGTGTCCGAGAAGCTTGCAGAAGAGGAAGAAGAAAAATAAAGATGTAACCCTCAGCAGGGGTGGAGAGGTGCGGATGTTTGTGAGGGGGGAGGGTCATGTGCACAGGGCACACTGTTGTATATGTTGTTTATGTATATACAGTATGTTTGTATGGATGTTGTGAAAAAAATTTTTTTTTTAAATCCAAAAAAAAAAGAAGGTGGAGATACGTGGTGACAGTGTATAAAATTATGTACTTTCCCCCTGTATTATAGTGTTCGAACATGGGATCATCTCATTAAATTGACAGTGGGAAATTCAGGACATATAAAAGGAAGAACAAAGTGTAGTGAGACTGAACTTTTCTACCACAAGACATAACAATGGCCACCAACTTTGGTGTCATTAGAAAGATATTGGACAAATTCAATGTTTTTAATGTTTATGAATGCATATATGAATTCTTGCCCCGGCATTGAATGTTTGCCGTATATTATGCTGGTTATTGACCGTAATAAATCTTGTCTTGTCTTGTTTGCCATATATATGCTGTGCTCCACCCTGAGTCCCCTTCGGGGTAAGAAGAGCAGAATATAAATGTTTAAAATAAATGAATAAATTCAAAGAAGATAAGTCTGCTTTTTAGAGAAAGTGTAAAGAAACACTCTGTGTTATAGCACAGAGACGCAAGCAGCCAAGCCCAAGAGTAAAAGGGTAACAAAAGTTCATTACAACAATAGATGGGAAGAGGACGAACAAAAACTAGCCCAAAATCTGGCTTTTAAAACCCACAAAAATCCCAGGAATGCCCAAAAAATAATGCTGTGGAGAGAAACCAAAACAAACACGAGACGTCCGTCTGCGTCGTCCAATAGAGGGTATTCACGAAGAGAAGTCCTAAGCCAGTCCAGAAGTGGTAAGGTAGGAGAAAGACAGTGTCAGACTGTAAAGATTTAAAACATTTGTTTGAGTTATGTGTAACTGTTTCTCTGAGTTTATGTTAGGAGTAAGGCTTTTGTTTTAAGAATGAATAGATGCAGCTGAGTGTTTCTTGAATCAAGTAAGGTGTGGCAGCTGTGTTTGCATAAAAGCTTCTATGTTACAGTTGAGCTCGTGGGTGGCGGTGGCTGTGGTGCTGCTGTGAAGGAGAAGTACGTTGGGAGTATCATGGAGTGTGCATACTGTGTGTGTGTATGCTGAAGAAGGCTTTTGCAGATTCTAAATGTCTATGCTTGCTATTGTGCTAGCTGAAGGTTCTAGGCTGATATACTGCTGTGATGCTGGTATGCTGGAATACTTTAGACTGAAGAAATGCATTTCAATGCTTGGAAGCTGAAGCCTGGAGTAAATGATATCCTGTATTTCTGAAATGCTGGAATGCTGTAATCTGAAGGAATGCATTCGTGAGCTGCAACAATGCTGATATGGTAACACAGATGTTTGTTGCTAAAGACTGTGTAGAAGAATATATTGAAGAAGAACTGCATTATTTGATTTGTTCTTTCAATCTCTACTTGAAGTATGGTATTGCTTTTTTGTTTATTGAAAGCTATATTTGGTAAATAAAAGTTTGTGGTTTTTTTTATATAAAGCCAAACTTTGTTCTTTTTGCTTCTATTTTGCCAATAACCCATCAGACACTTTTTGCTGTTTTTACTCTGCTAACTGTGGATATATGGGATTATATGTTCCATTATCCCTTCACAAACCGACAGACAGATGAAAAAGGAGGAGACTTTCCAAGGTCGTCAGGAGCTGGGTATACAAGAAGAACATAAATCACAGCCCCCATAAACATAGCGTCCACCTCCCTCCATGTCATACGATACCAACACTCTGCAGCAGGAACTCACAGCAGTCACAGCGAAGGTCAAGAAGTACACGGCAGCAACTAAACAGAGTAGCAGACATTGAATCCCAAAACCCCCCACCTTTTCCCAACATCAGCTAGAGCTGCCACAGCAGCTCACCCAAGGAACAAAGTGGAGAAGTAACCCATAACTCACGAGTAATTGGAACCAGGATCAAAGGTACACAAAGTCAGGAACACAGGAACAAGAACCAGATAGCAACTCTTTGACCACCACAAGAGCCAAGTCAAATGCCCACTTCTTTTATAACACTAAACATCAGAATCATCTGAAGACCACCCTGTTCCAGAGCAACAGCTGCTTCATTCCTTGCAGCTGCTGAATTATGCAGAGACCTCCAAGTTCTCCAACGATCTTGCTGACTTAAAGTGTCCCACTCAGCTTCTGAATGTGTAGAAGGCCAATCCTGATCCGAATCAAAACCCAGGAAGGTACTATCACCAGAATCTGCATTACATACATCTCTCACTTCCTGAACTAATGACTGACCTAAGTCAGTATCACTCTCTTCTGACTGTATTTCTGCATCCCCAGGAAACCCTTCAAAAGTGTCTGAATCGGAAGGATCCCTAAGTATGTGCTGGATCTTTCTCCTCTGTTCTCTGCCTTCCAGACTTGAGCCCTTTGATCCCATCTTCAGGAGCCTGATCATCCAGAGCCTCGCCCAAATCCATGCTACTGTTTGATGCTATTGACTCAGCATCTTCCCCAATACTACTCGCTGTAGTAGCTGAAGGCTCAATCACAACACTCTGGATGTATTTGCTAAGCAGGGTCAACCCTGGTCTGTACTTGGATAGAAGATTGCCAGTGAATGTCAGGTGCTATGGGCTATATTTCAGAGGAAAGAACTGGGAAACCACCTCATAATGTTCCTTGCCTGAGAAAACTTTATAAAAGCCAAACTTTATGAAACGTCATAAAGCAATTTGAAAGCACAGAGTGTTTCTTTACACTTCCTCTAAAAAGCAGACTGTTTAATTAGTATTCAGTTCATGTAGAATTTTACCTTGTCTGGAGTAGCTTTTTAGAAACAGGTTATGTACCTGTATGTGATTCTGTTATTGTTACAGGAACAGTATAAAAAACACCGCATGATATTTGCTACCAACACAGGGTGTCATTCATGAGTTATACATAAATGGCAGCTTTACATATTTAAAGGAAACACGAACTGCCTCATATCTGAAGTATGTTTCCCAGGGGGTACGACTACCATTTGATCTATTTTTGATTAAAATGTAAAAATTAAAAATTAAATCAAATGGTAGTGTAACTCCTTAGGGAAAACATACTTCAGTTATGAAGTATTCCCCATAGCAACCTTGAAAATCTTACAACTGTATTGTCTCATCTGTAGGTGGTCCTTTTATGTCACACATAATTAAAATGAATTGCTGTTAGAGAACCCATACCACTGCATACAGATTTATGAACCTGGAGGCACCTCCATTCAGATGTAAACAGTGATATCACAAAGTAACTGTGAGGGATAAACAGCATGAGGAGAGGTATCAGTGAGTAAGACATTTCTCTGTACCAGAAGAGGAAAGACCAGGTACATGTCATAAAACATTATGTATATGTCTAGTAAAAAGTCTTTCTTGCAAAAGGATAATAATGCAATGTGATTAGCTTATTCTGCCTTTGCTATGCAGCTCAGTTCTGCTTTCTTCAACCGATATAGCATAGCAACTTTTAATGTATAACGAAATGGCTAATATGTCACTGGGAAAATGTGAAATTGGATTTTCTAAGAAAATGTGCTTTGCAAACACTAATACTACTTGTGTGTATCAGGATGCGTGGATGTATATTTGATAAGATTAGAAAATAAGCAGGGATTAAAAATGAGACTATAGAATTTGCATTCCATGTTGCACGGATCTGAAAGACCAAATCTCACCTGTGGTTTTCTTTGGGGGTGTTTTGATTTATTCCTTTATTCTTGTCAAGTGAGACTGAAATTAAAACTTTAACATATTTTGAAAATACATGGAGACTGCAAATAAAATCCGTGGAACACCTCCCCTCCCCAAATGATCTCTTCGACATCTGAGTCCCTGCTCACATTTGACCACTGTATATTTGGAGAAGCACGGTAACCATTGTCAACCATATGGCATGTTTTCCTCAAAGTGGTCCTCACCTACCCATATTTTGAGTCTTGGTTGGGAGGTTGCTCCTCTAGAAATCCTGGTGGATTGCTTCCTGATATTTTTTGGGAGGAGGGAGTTGCTTGGTGGTTTAAGAGTCTTTGCTTTCATAAAATCAGTGATCCCTTGCTTCAGTTTCCAAATTACAGGAGATGGTGTGTGGTGTACTATTGTACTAAACAAGGACCCTGAGAATGGTACCCCTTTATCAAATATTATTGGACAGCATTTTCACCAGCTTTAGCCAGCATAGTCAGCAGCGAAGGATGATGGAGCTACTCAAGGAGACACATTGACCACCCACATGTTTGTTCAGAGTGCATCTACACAGAATTAATGCAATTCGGCACCACATTAACTGCCATAGCTCAATACTATGTAATCATGGAAGTTTGGTGATGTATCCGCCCTCTGGCAGAGAAGGGCTTTTGTTGTTTATTCCAATGTTTTTCAACCGTTTTGGAGCTGCAGCACATTTTTTACATTTACAAAATCCTGGGGCACACCACCAACCAAAATGACACAAAATGACACTCTAACACAGTAATACATATAGTTAATATGTTTTTAAATGTATTTATACACTCAGTGTGAAACCTGGGCCTGTTTCGATGAACACAACATATATATATATGACTTTCTCTCACATACTTATACATGGCTATCACGTCTTCTCTCAGCCTTCTCTTCTTCAGGCTAAATATGCCCAGCCCTTCAAGCCGCTCCTCATAGGGCTTGTTCTCCAGTCCCTTGTAAAATTTCACCCTGAGTGAAACTTGCTTCCAGATGACTGTGGATGTCATGAAGCTGTTATAAACAATTCCTTTGGGGGGGGGGGAGGCAACTCTAAAAAAATCCAGTAAAATAATACAAAAAAATTAACATTTCCAAGTGGAGAGGCTCAATTTGTTTCTTGGAAACCTGTGAATGCTTCAGCCTCCCGATGCTCCCAGGTTCACTCACTGCCCAATTCACCGACGTGGAGCTTCTGGCATTCGGCGGAGCCCTTCCTTTGCCTCGGGGAAGATCTTTGGGGAGGGGAAAAGGGAAAAAGAGCTGCTAGGATGGGTAAGAGTGCCAATTTCCCACGGCACGCCTGTTGATCACTCATGACACACTAGTGTGCCACAGCACACTGGTTGGGAAACACTGGTTTATTCGTTCAGTCGTTTCCGACTCTTTGCGACTTCATGGCCCGCTCCATGCCAAAGCTCCCTGTCAGCCGTCACCATCCCAGCTCCTTCAAGGTCAAGCCAGTTACTTCAAGGATAACATCCATCCATTTTGCCCTTGATGGGCCCCTCTTCCTTTTTCCTTCCATTTCCCCCAGCATCATTATCTTCTCCATGCTATCCTGTCTTCTCATCATGTGGCCAAAGTACTTCCTCTTTGCCTTTAATATCCTTCCTTCCAATGAACAGTTGGGCTTTATTTCCTGGATAATGGACTGGTTTGATCTTCTTGCTGTCCAAGGCACTCTCAAAATTCATTGCCAGTGTGATGTCTCTACTCTTAATTATTTTATTGAGATTGGTCATTGCTCTACTCGCAAGAAGTTAACGTCTTCTGATTTCCTGATTAGAGAAGGGCTAAAGTCTTGTAAAACTACAACTCTTATGAATTTTAACACTGAAACATGACAGTTTAGATGGGTGCATTAATTCTACAGTGTATAAGAAAGTCCGATGCCATCTTGACTACTGATATCTGTGAGAGGGCTATCACTTGCTAGCCACACAGCAACCACCATGCCAGACAGCAACTTGAATCAGGAAAAGCACTACACCACCTTGGGAAGTAAATAGACTTCGACATTTCCGTCTACTGTACAACCACATCAGCTCTGCTCCTCTTCTAGCAGCACTCCCTTTAGAGCTCATCAGCCGAGGCAACAGGTTTCTGAATGTTAGTTCTGGCAGTCTTCAAGCCCAGGGCTATTCGTTATATGATACAGTCTCCTGTCTTGTGTTACAAAAGGAAAGGAGGATGCCCATTAAAAGACTGTGCAGGCTACCATTTTCTCATTAATAATCGGATCCACGTCTTTGGATCATTTCCGTAATTATGGCACAGAAAGAAGACTAGCAAGCAACACTTGCAAATAATGTATGTGTTTTTACTTTCTACCTTTGTTAGAAGGAGAGCAAATACCTGGAGTGCACAACTTTATCAAACAATGACTAATCTTCATGGAGATTTCCAAATGCCCTATTATCCTCCCCACCGCCAGCCTGGGTCCTTACAGGGTATTTTCTTTTTGGATATTTACATGTCAGGAAGATTTCTTAATATCTACATCAGGGGTGCTCACACTTTTTCAGCATGGGAGCTACTTATAAAACAGCCAAGTCAAAATGATCTACCTAGCCACTACTCAGAGAGCCATACAAGCAAAATATTTGGAAATTTATTTCAGTGAGAGCCATATAATATATTTTAAGGCTGAATTCAACTAAATGTGAGTATAATAAGCCCCTGAATTTATTCATAATAATAATGATGATGATATTCATTCAGCCTCTGCTACTAATAATAACAATAATAGTAGTAACAACAACAACAATAGGTTCCTAGAGTAGAAGGAGACCTCCAAGGGCCATCCAGTCCAACCTCCTTCTGCCATAAGGGAAAAGCACAATCAAAGCATTCCTCACAGATGGCCATTCAGCCTCTGATGATGATAATAACAACAACAACAACGGGTTCCTAGAATAGGAGGAGACCTCCAAGGGCCATCCAGTCCAACCTCCTTCTGCACTTGGGCGGCGTCGGGAGTCTGCGGGGCGGGACTGAGCCTTCCTCCCATCCTGCCTGCGATCTACCAGGACACCCTACGCGATCTACCAGTAGATCGTGATCTACCTAATGAGCACCCCTGATCTACATGGTTTGTTTGGCAGTTTCTTTATGGGTTCGAAACAAGCAGGGCAATAGAAGTTTTCTCCTCTTGTCTTGTGCTGTACTCTGTTTCCATGCTGTGTTCTCTACCACAAGAGTTTGACTATAAAGCAATAAATATATCTCTTTGGGTCATGATCCAGAGCAACAGTGAAAATAAATGTGACTCCCTAACTGCAAGTTTACAGGCCAGAGACACAGGGCCGGGAAGGGGGCGGAACCGGCGAGGAGAAGGTGCCGCTGGAAGTCCCGCCTCTAGGGCGACTCACGCAGCTTTCCCCACCACCGCCCCGCTCGTGTTTGAGGCACGGGCGAGTGGGGCGGCGGCGGCGAAAGCCACGTGAGTCGCCGTAGCGGTGGGACTTCCAGCGGCGCCTTCTCCTTCTCGCCGGTTCTGCCCCCCTCCCTTCACTGAAGGGAGGAGGGGCGGAGCCGCTGCCGGCGTGACGCACAAGGTGCCACCGGAAGTCCCGCCCCTAGGGCGACTCACGCGGCTTCCCCCGCCGCCACGCTCGCACCGGCGCACCTCCTCCCTTCACTGAGGGAGGAAGTGGCGCCCGCTGCGTCAATTGCCCTAGGGGTGGTGGGACTTCCCCCCGGCTCCTTGTCCCGCGGGCGGGCGCCACTCCTTCCTTCACCCCTTCCTTTAGGGCTGGAAATGCCGCCCCCAAAATCCGCCGCCCAAGGCCATGGCCTAGTCTGGCCTTATGGGTAATCTGGGCCTGCAGAGACATGATGTCAGAAAATCATTGGAGATATGCACTTTACCTAATAAATACATACAACCTCTACTTGAACGTGTGTATTTTAATTCCACATAACCCCGCTTTACCTTCAACTGAGTCCCCCTGCGGGGGTGAGAAGAGCAGGGTAGAAATGGTGTAAATAAATAAAAATAAATTTGGAGTGGCTTAAACAGAACTCTGGAATGCCCTCCAAGTCAAACACAAAACTCAGCTTGAATCTGCTTACTCTTACCCAACGAAGTATAGGCACCTTGTATTCCTACATATATTAAGGTCCCATCAGATTTGATAAGCAGCCCTCCAGATGTTGGGCTGCAATTCCCATTAGCTCTAACCAGCATGGTGAGTGATAAATAATGCTGAGACTTGCTGTACAACAATACCCAAAGGACTACACTGGGTCTGTCCCTGCTGTTGACCACACTATAGTTCTTTTTCATGCCAAAAATAACCATCAGCACACAACATAGACACTGATACCAGTAGTCCGAAAACAACAAAAAATGCGAAAGCCCAACTGTATGTTCAAATGTGGTATATACTGTATATCTTGAAATACTTTTATAAAATTATAGTCATGGATGGTCGACAATCTGGTGCACTATTAAATGTTGTTAAGGCTTCAGCCTTATGCCCACTTATTGGCAATAATCCCTTTGAACTCACTAGTTGGGAGCTAAAGTGCAATTTGGGTATATTTAGTAATACCACTCGAACTGTCATGGCTCTACCACACTCCGAGGAAGCTTATCCCACTGTTGAACAGCTCTTACTGTCAGGAAATTCTTCCTAATGTTTTGGTGGAATCCGTTGCTCCACAATCCAATCTCTGGAGTAGCAGAAAACAAGCTTTCTCCCTTCACAACACATATGTGTAGCTGAGGCAACTCATTAGCAATGTACTTCAACCTGCGTGTCATCATCCAGCATGAGACAGAAAGAGATGAAGGTGAGTTGGCTGGCAGAGAACAACAAAAAGAAAAGAGAGTTTGTCTGTTAACCAGATTTCTGTTGACACATAACACTGGTGTCTAAGAGGTTGTTTCATGTCATAGCTAGCACACAGTCCCTCTTTGGGGTAGTTTACTTGTTTTTCATAATCAAATAACCACAATCTCATGGCAGCAGGTTTGCAGTGATGCTCAGGACAATCTCACACACGTTGTCCAGATGTGTCATAGGTTGAAACCCCAATGCAGTATCGAGTTATAAGAGATTTCACAGAGCTAGATCTTTGTAATGTAATATGAATTGGACGCGGTACTGGAAAGGAGGAAAACTAATTCAAGGTGACAGAGAGCCCTTCCGCACAGCTCTATATCCCAGAATATCAGGGCAGAAAAGGCCACAGTATCTGCTTTGAACTGAGTTATCTGAGTCCACACTGCCGTATATAACAGTTCAAAGCTGATATTGTGGAATTTTCTGCTTTGGTATTCTGGGATATAAGGCCGTGTGGAAGGGCCCTGAGTCCACCCTCAGATAATGTGGGATTTTCTTCCTTGATATTCTAGGGGTGTGTGAAGGGGCCCCCAGACAGACCCTGGGATCTGATCACAGGTTTTCTGCTTTAAACTGGATTATATGAATCCACACTGCCAAATAATCTGGAATAAACATAACACCTGGGATCAGATCCAGGGATATAGTGCCTGTCTGGAAGGGCCCTGAGTGTGGATTCAGACAACTACAGCCTCTTCCACACAGCCCTATATCCCAGAATATCAAGGCAGAAAATTACACATTATTTGAGTGTGGGCTCAGATAACCCAGTTCAAAGCCGATATTGTGGGACTTTCTTCCTTGATATTCTGAGATATAGGGCTGTGTGGAAGGGCCCAGAGCCGGAAGAAGGTGAAGACAAAGTGGAGTAGAAGAGTGGTTCCAAACAGGGAATGCATCCCAACTAGGGGCCCTTCTACACAACCCTATAGCCCAGGGTGGTTCCAGACAGCCCTTTATCCCAAAAGCATCTGCATTTTTTAAAAGCTGATCTTTTGGGAGGGCTGTCCATACCCACCCCAGAAAGTGCGCACTTTCTGGGGTGGACTAGCCCAAGAGAATGTGTGCAGGCCCTACCCCTCCCCCCCTCCCAAAGCCCTCAGACCCTTTAGAAAGTTTTTAAAAACCTTACCAGCCCACAGTATTTATCTATTTATTTGCTTTGCTTCTAGACCGCCTCTCTCAGCCCGAAGGCGACTCGAGGCGGTATTCCCTCCGAGAAGCTCTCCCGGCACGTACAAATGATACTGCAGGCTGGTAAGGTTTTTTTTACTGGTAAGGTAAGGGTATGGGGCTTGGGGGGCGGGGTGGGTATTCCCTTTGTTTACCAGGCTTATTTAGCCCAGTAAACTGTGGGAATTGTGTCTGGACTGTAGTCCAAACACCTGAAGTCCAAGAAGGCACGGAATAAATGCACTAAAAATTTAATTTGCTACAAACCGGGATTTTCCTGATTTGTAGCAAATTAATGCAGGGCTGTCCAGAACGTTGTCTGGACAGCCCCTCCTTTATTATTGCGGGAGTTCTCACAATATGTCACGCCACAAGCCCCACAAGCCCCTGCTTCCTATGAACAATACTGTGGCCATGTTAGCTTTAAGATCCCTTCCAGGCCTGCTTGTCTTTCCCATGGGAGCCTAGTACCAAGTATGCAGGGTGAACTGATCAAGGTTACCAAAGTTAGCCTGGGCAATAAACAAAGAGGCCCGGGACTGAGACAAGCCTGACTCCCCTTTGCAGCTGGAGACGCTAACGAGGTTTACATTCCTGAAAAGCTGAGGTAGCTGAAACATCAGCTACCATCCATCATGCCCACTTTGACACTCGACGCAAGTTGCGTGACCAGAGATCAAAGGGTCTGAACAGTATATCCGTGTGGAGTTAGCCCAGAGCTTTATCTTGTGCCAACGACGCGTTCAGGACTATGGATCTCTGAAGGAGGCCGCTGGGCCTACTAAGCTCTCTGCCTGCCTATAGAGGATCTGGCCCACTTGGGCAAAGCCTTGCTCCGTTGCTACGTTCCTGTTTGTTCCTGAAAGACTTTCTTTGCATTTGAACCCAGCTTTGTTCCTGATTGCCTCCGGCTGAATCCCGATTGTTACGGGACTATTTACTCATTGCTTTGCTCCTGAGATTTGCTGCTATTGAAAGCACTGTAAACTTGCTTTCAACTTCTCTCCTATACCTTTATTCTCAATAAACCTGTTGTACCTCAGCTGATTGCGTGGTTTATCAAGGGAGGTCTTGGTCAAGGGCCTAGAGGGCGACACAATAAAGGCCCTGTCTGGACAGGCCCTTATAATATCAAGGCAGAAAATCCCACAATATCTGCTTTGAACTGGGTTATCTGAATTCACACTCAGATAATGTGAGATTTTCTGCCTGAATATTCTGGGGTCTAGGGCTGTGTGGAAGGGCCCAGAGGCAGAAGAAGGCAAAGACAGAGTGGAGTAGAAGAGTGGTTCCAAACAGGGAATGTATCCCAAGTAGGGGCCCTTCCACACGGCCCTATATCCCAGACTATCAAGGCAGAAAATCCTACAATGTCTGCTTTCAACTGGGTTATCTGAATCCTTACTTGGATACTGAGGGATTTTCTGCCTTGATATTCTGGGATATAGGGCTGTGTGGAAGGGCCCTAGAAGTGTAGTGCAATGCTTGCCCCATAAAGCACCATACTGTTGGCTTGTTTTAAAGTGGGAGATAGGAAGAACATATCTCCCACTTTAAAAAGAAGGTGCCCTCCAAACAGGTAATAATTTTCCATAATACCTGTGGCTTGGGTCTTCAGGGATACAACAGATCTACACAGTCAAATGAATTTCCAGTGCTTCCAGTGCTTTCTGCTTCCACAAAGGACCAGTTTGAATCCCAAGGCTCTTGACTACTTACTGTATATACTCAAATATAAGCCTAGTTTTTCAGCCCCTTTTTAGGCTGAAAATGCTCCCCTCGGCTTATGCTCGAGCCAAGGTTATTTATTATTTTACTCTGTTATTAGTATTAATTTTATTATATTTATTTACTCTGTTTTTATTACATTTACATTATTTTACTCTATTATTATTTTTACTACATTTATTTACTCTATTATTTATTTATTTATTTGTCACATTTCTATACCGCCCCTCTCAGCCCGAAGGCGACTCAGGACGGTTTACACAAGGCAGTGTCTGCCCTCAATATAACACAAGCAAACAAACAAACAAAAATTAACCATATAACAACAAATTAACAATTAAAAACATGCAATTGCAGTCTCAACGTCATGTTGAAATCGGTTTCCGTCACACCGTCATCATTTCATATATCTAATTAAACCTTTATATTTCATCAGCAAATGCCTGCTCAAACAGCCAGGTCTTGACTTTCTTGTGAAATGTCAGGAGGGAGGGGGCCGATCTGATGTCTCTAGGGAGGGCGTTCCAAAGCCGAGGAGCCACCACTAAAAAGGCCCTGTCTCTCGTCCCCGTCAGTCGTGCCTGCGAAGAAGGTGGGGCCGAGAGCAGGGCCTCTCCAGATGATCTTAAACATCTCGATGGTTCATAGGGAGAGATGCGTTCGGACAGGTAAGTTGGACCCGAACCGTTTAGGGCTTTAAAGGCTAAAGCCAGCACTTCGAATGATTACATTTCCATTATTTTACTTTATTATTTTTTTACATTTATTATTTTACTCTATTTATTATTACATATATTATTTTCCCTATTTATTAATGTTACTATTACATTTCCATTATTGTACTCTTATTATTATTATTACATTTATTATCTTACTCTCTTTATCATTATTGGAAGGATACGTAAGCACATTTACATAGAACGAGGTTAGAATAATGGTTTAATCAGAGTTGGACAGTCTTATCTTAAATTACAGTTTTATGTAAATATTCCAAAACATTTAACCTCCTGATGCCTCAATTAATGTAATTTTATTGTTATCTATTTTTGTTTTGAAGTTGACTCATAGCTGCTGCATTTCCCACCCTCGGCTTATAATCGAGTCATTACGTCTTCCCAGTTTTTTGTGGAAAAAGTAGGTGCCTCGGCTTTAGGGTTGCCACTTTTTGATATAAGAAATAAGGAACATTTACCTAAAAATACGGGATTTTTCACAAAAATAAGGGACACTTCATTAAAAACTTGAAAATCAAACATTAGGCAACCCTAACTATACGCCTTTTGATGCAGCCTTGGCTTTTTCAGCTGCGGCATCACACTGTTGACTGATCTTTAGACTAAGGTCTAACAGAAGCCTTATTTTGCATGCATTTAGGGCAAAATCATCTACTTGAGCCATTCTGCAAGAAAGCACCACCCAAGCCCTCCCGACAGATGCCCGCCCAGCTCAAAAGCCCTCGAGAGCCCCCCACCCGCCCCTCAGCCCCAGTGTGGCTGTGATTTGTGTGACTGGCAGGGGGTCACCTTCCTTCCTCTCCCAGCAGTCAACGGTAAAGGCGGCCCTGTGGTCAAGGTGGGCGAGGGTGCGGCAGACCTGGCTCTGGGTCTCCATGATCAGCAGCTCCATGCGGGCCCGCATCTCCCCACGCCGCGCCTGCAGTTCCCTCAGACTACTCACAACGGTGCCATGAAGACCGGCAGGCTCCCTACTCCTTCCTCCTTCTCTTCCCCCTGGGAGCGAGTGCTCTTGGGAAATGGAGTCCCGCCCAAAAGGAGGCAGCCTTGGACTACAATTCCCGGCCGCTTGCGGGGAGGCAAGAGGACACGGGAGGAGCCAAAAAAGGAAGCAGGATGGAGGAAGGAAGAAGGAAGTATGTGTGCATATGTACCGGCCTAGCCTCGCCTCCTGCTGCCACCTGTCCCGTCAATACAGGAGCTGAAAATAAGGGACAGGAGCTGAAAATAGGGGACACGAAATTTCAGGCTGAAATAAGGAACGTCCCTTAGAATAAGGGACAGCTGGCAACCCTACTCGGCTTACATCTGGAGAGGCCCTGCTCTCGGTCCCGCCTTCTTCACAGGCGTGACTGGCGGGGACGAGAGACAGGGCCTTTTCAGTGGTGGCTCCTCGGCTTTGGAACGCCCTCCCTAAAGGCATCAGATCGGCTCCCTCCCTCCTGATGTTTCGCAAGAAAGTCAAGACCTGGTTATTTGAGCAGGCATTTGTTGATGAAATATAAGGCGTATTTGGATATAGGAATGACGACGATGTGATGGAAACTGATTTCAACATTTATTTATTTATTTATTTATAAATTCGATTTGGTAGACCGCTCTCTCTGGAGCCCAGAGCGGTTTACAGCATAAAATCAATAAAACATCAATAAACAGATAAAAGACGTATACCCAAAAGCCCCTCTCCCCACAAATGATCGGCAAGCAATAATACGCAGAGGCAATACATGGCAGGACGGTATGTTGGCAGCTGGCAACTAAGGAGGCATCAGTTGGGACCAAATGCCTGCCTATATAGCCAAGTCTTCACAGACTTGCGGAAGGCCAACAAACCCCGTAGTGCTCGTATCTCCTCCGGCAGAGAATTCCAGAGGGTCGGAGCGGCCACTGTAAATGCTCTCTGCCGGGTGCTCGACAGCCTACAGATCTTAATACTAGGGACCTCTAGTAGATTAAGCCCCTCTGAGCGCAGTGATCTTCTGGGTTTGTATGGGGTAAGACGCTCCCTCAAGTACACTGGCCCCAAACCATATAAACCATGACGCTGAGGCTGCAATTGTATGTTTTTAATTGTTAAATTGTTATATGTTTTTTTCTGGGGGGCGGGTTGACTTGTTGCTGTGTTGTATTGAGGGCAGAGACTGCCTGTGTAAACCATCCCGAGTCGCCTTCGGGCTGAAAGGGGCGGTATAGAAACGTGACAAATAAAATAAATAAATATTCGGGATGGCTTATATTCGAGTATATACGGTAATCCTTTTTAAATCCTCCTCCTGCCTTTCCCTCCTTTCCTCTAAGATGTAAGGCAAGTGATATATAGATGCACTCCTTTAAGGCATAGCGATAACTCGACAATGAAGTCTTGTGTTAGAAGACAAATGAAAAGGGGTTTGTGTTCAGTTAAAATGCAAACAGTTGTACATCTGTATGAAATTCCTTTGTGTCAGCCGCCTGATTGTCTAGTTAAAGATCTGTCCCTTTCCACATAAGCTTTGAAGAGCTACTTCTAGCAAGCAAATTAATCGTTCTTAAATTAAAATAAAGTGTGAACACATAAGGGTAAATGTGCAAATTTGCTATTTTCACCCCCGGTCTCCCGCAGCATTCTGCCATGTGGCTCAGGTGTGTGTGCCCTGTATATACCTGTCAGAGGAGCTGAATCAGGCTTGCTCTTTACTGCCAAGACAGAATTAAGTACAAAATCTTCTGTAGGAAGCAATTGTGAAGTGTGGAAGTTTCTAGTCAGGCAAATAAATTGGATTTAAGTATATTACAGTCATAATCTTTTTCTGCCTCTCTCCAGACAGCCTTTGTACACGGAGAAATGAGAATGTATTCGCAGACAAATCTTGACCTGAGGGAGAAGGCTGAGGGAATCTGGATTTTCAATAACATAAGACAATAAAGCTCAGACTTCTAACCTGCTGCAATATGGTAAAAGTATAAAGAGCTTAGCAACTAATAAAAGGAAAGGGTCCTCCAACTCATATTTGAAGATCTAGACCCCAAAAGGACACTCCATAAAGATCATAATGGGTTAGTCAGTATCTAACAGATACGATGTACCTTGTTGACCAATTGTCTGACAGTTGTCTTCTGTAGAGTCTGGATATTAATAAGTCTCGGGTTGATTTCCTTTGGGTATTTGGCCTTATAATTGTATGTCTTCCTGTTGTGACACGGCCGCTTGCTATATATTTATTTAATGGGATTCCTGCAGGGGTTAACAGAAGAAGAAGGCAAAAGGGAAAGTAACAGAGTGATGCACTTTCCTTTCTGTGATCGTATGCACACATTGCAAATTTTATCTTCCTCTAAGGTATAGTGAATCAAAGCTATTATAGTGGAAGGGAGAGGACATGATCTTCAGGGCAAAGAGAAAACCCATATATGTTTTCCCCTTAGGTCAGAACCCCATCTTTCTCCCTTTGTATTAGACGAGGACTATAAAGGATTCAATTATTGCTCCTTTTTATTTATTATTTTTATAAATGAAAGTTGCTGCAGAAGGTGTCGACCAGCTAAATAATATTTTGACAGTTAATACTAGTGTGGAGCAGGTGTCGCTCATATAGTAAGATCAAGGGGAAACAAATGCATAAGAGATCACCTGCTGGTTTAGTCAGTGAAAAGGAAGCCTATTTAAATAATATCTCTGGAAAGGAGCCTGTGGAAAAAAAGAGCTGCCCTCTTCAGCTTGATCTTTCCCACAGTGTTGGAATGTAGGCCCTTTATAAAAAGCAAATATTTAAAGATTACACACACAGGCGTAAAACTGCATCTCTCCCCGTTGTAATCTCAAGACAAGCACTGTGTTTTAAGTATGCATTATGCAAACAGATTTTTTGGCAGCAGGACTGATTCCATAGCTTTATAGAGCTTGGACATATTTAATAGTATAGCGCGGTGTTTTTCAACCTTTTTCGAGCCGCGGCACATTTTTTACATTTACAAAATCCTGGGGCACACCACCAACCAAAATGACACAAAATGACACTCTAACACAGTAATACATCTAGTTAATATGTTTTAAAATGTTTTAAATACACTCAGTGTGAAACCTGGGCCTGTTTCGATGAACGCAACATATATATGACTTTCTCTCACATACTTATACATGGCTATCATGTCTTCTCTCAGCCTTCTCTTCTTCAGGCTAAACATACCCTGCTCTTCAAGCCGCTCCTCATAGGGCTTGTTCTCCAGACCCTTGTGAAATTTCACCCTGAGTGAAACTTGCTTCCAGATACCTATGGATGTCATGAAACTGTTATAAACAGTTCCTTTTGGGGGGGGGGAGGCAACTCTCAAAAAATCCAGTAAAATAATAAAAAAATAAACATTTCCAAGCGGAGAGGATCAATTTGTTTCTTGGAAACCTGTGAATGCTTCAGCCTCCCAATGCTCCCAGGTTCACTCACTGCCCAATGCACCAACATGGAGCTTCCGGAATTTGGTGGAGCCCTTCCTTTGCCTCGGGGAGGATCTTTGGGGAGGGAAAGAGGGAGAAAGAGCTGCTAGGAGGGGGAAGAGTGCCAATTCCCCACGGCACACCTGCTGATCGCTCACAGCACACTAGTGTGCCATGGCACACTGGTTGGGAAACAGCGGATGTGTAGCAAGGAGAGAGATGCTATTTCAATCCAACCACTATAGGGGTTTTCTTTGGGGAGGGGAGCATTCTAGTGATGAGTATGCCCAAAGACAAAGAGTAGGACCACAAAGTCAGTATATAAAAATTCTTACTGCTAATACCTAAGCCTTAAGAGAAATATTTCAACCTGGGTATCATCTGCATATTGGTGGCACTCCAGACCGCACGAGGCTGGCAAGAGGTCTCATGTAGACTTTGAAGATGAAGGGAGAGAGAATTGCTCCCTGAGGCATTCCACATGAGAGGGCAGATCTGTCAGAGGTTCGATCTAGGTACTCGACACATTGAGACCGGCCTCAAAGAAATGTGTCAAACCAACTGAGGGCCCGACCACGAACTCCCGCCATGGTGAGTTGATGGATCAGCAGGTCATGGTCGACAGTGTTGAATGCAGCTGTAAGATCCAGGAGTATCAGGAGTGTCGATCCCCCTCTATCAAGCTGACAATGAAGTGCATCAGTAATAGCCACCAGAACCATCTCTGTCCCATGGCCCGGGCGAAAGCCAGACTGAAAAGGATCCAGGGCAGCGGTATTATCCAGAAACTGTTGCAGTTGTCTCAGCGCAGCTCGCTCGATTACCTTGCCGAGGAACGGAAGATTGGAAACAGGGCGATAGTTGGACAAAATTGCAGGATTCAGGTTTGGTTTCTTCAATAAAGGACGGACTAAAGCTTCTTTTAAATTATCTGGAAAGATCCCAAGCTCAAGTGAGCAGTTGATGATTTTCCTTAAGGGATCTTGTAATCCATCCAGACAGCATTTAACCAGCCAAGAGGGGCAGGGGTTGAGAGAGCAGGTGGAGGGCTTTGCCGCAGCCAGGATTTTTGTAATGGTCTCCATGTCAAGAGGGGTGAACTGGTCATAAATAAGTCCATCAGATGGCCACGGGGTTTCTAGCTCATTCAGAGTATCTGCTGTCAGGGGAAGCTCCTGCTGTAGCGTGTTGATCTTGTCAGTGAGAAATTTCTGAAATGCTTCAGCTGTAACAGTCAACGTTGTATAATCCTGAACCATAGGAGCTGGGTTTGTCAGAGCTCGGACAATTTTAAATATCTGTGCAGTTATCTTACACACACAACGCACAGTTTACATATCTTACACATACCATTAGCCTTTGAATGCACTGGATGACTGATAGTTCTGTTAAATGTTGCTCTTGTACCACGAGTAAGTGTATAACAAGGATACAAATGCTCTTCAGACATGAGTTCTGAACTCCAGTTAAGAAGCATTTGTGGGACTACATTTGAATAGTGGACACAGGCAAAGGGGAAAGACCAGCATTTTTAGAAGGGCAAACTACTGTAAGTCTTAGGAGAGTAATTTCAACCTTTTGGAAATAACCCTCTACCAAATGCTGAAGTTCTTCTGCTGTCACGAACAAGCGGAATCCTGAATCTCCATTTTTAGCCAAGGACAAATTAGGAATAATTCTATCGAGAGAAGTGGTAAGAGTTACACTCAAAAGTAAGGGTTAAAGTAGCCTGTCAGATGGCAATATGATTCTTTTCCTTTTTATGGTATTTGACATTACATACCAGATCACAATCTGTTCAGGAAACAAAGTATTTGAGTGACATCTTGCATTTAGGGGCAGAGGGGAACTCCAGATGGAATGACATGCCCCTAGGAGGAAGGTCTAGCTTAATGTTTTAGACAGGAAAGGGAGATTTTTTAAAATGAAATTTAGTAAAATGATACCAACTAGAAAGGTAATATTGTTCACCAGGGTTTTACAGTACATACATATAGTATTCTGAACAGCACAAGAACTGAGGAGTGGAATGTGGAGAAAGGATTGACCAGCACCCAAAGAGGACTGGAGCTAGATATCCCTTCCCATCTCCTCATCCACTGCTTCCAATATCAATTGTATCTGTTACTATGGATTTTGCCACTGTTTGTCAATTTCAGCTCCAGTATGGAAGTCACTGGAGCAGATAGAGGCATGCCGAACTTGGGTTAATGCCAGATACTGTGATATAAAGAGCTACTGTGCTGTAGTGGATTGAGTGTTGTACTCTGGAGTCCAAGGTTCAAATCCCTGCTTGGCCATGGAAGCAAGTGGGTGATCTTCTTCAGTAAGTCACACTCTTTCTGCTTCAGAGGTAAAGGCAACATACCTCTGAATAAGTCTTGTTAAGAAAGCCCATGATAGGTTTGTCTTACGATCATCATAAAGGTCAGAAACAGCTTGAAGCAGTGGCTCTTAACCAGGGGCGGTCCTACAAGATAGGCCAAGTAGGCGGCCGCCTAGGGCGCCATCTGGGAAGGGAGCGCCATCCTGGCCGCATGGGGTGCCATCCTGGCCCTGCCGATGTTCCTCAGACAGTGCTGCAGCTGCCTGCTTTTTGACCCCGGCCTTGTGCGCTCCGAAGCCGCTTCTGGGCACGCGCGGAGGTTTTCACGCAGGCACAGTTGCTCTAGAGCTGAAGTTGAGCGCAGGAGCAACTGCACATGCGCGAAAACCTCAGCGCATGCCCAGTAGCTCCCTTGCGCAGAAGCCTGTAAGCAAAGCACTCCCTATCGGGCAGGCAGGGAGTGCTTCCACTCTCCCTTTGTCTCCGCCGCGCGCGCGCGTTTGCAGGGAAGGAGAAAAGAATCAGTGAAGGAAGTGTAAGTGAAGGAATGAATGAAGGGCTTTCCTCCTCCTCCTCTGTGACCTCTTCTCTCCCTTCTTCCTTTCTTCGGCTCTATTTCTGTCTAGACCTGAGGGGCCTGAGGCTATGAGGAGTTGTGGGAGTTGGAGGCCAAAACACTTAGAAGGTGGGAGGGCGGGCCCAAGTTTGCCCAGGCCGCGCTGCCTGTATTCGACCTCATTTGAACATTTTGGCTGTTTTTCTATTTACATTTACATTGGGATCTTAATTTTGGACTTATGGGAGACTCCTATGAATTATGAGTCGGGTGATAGGTAATATATTCTGATTTTGATGCATTTAAATTGCATTTCTTGTTGATTATTATACAGTTCTGCTTAATATTGTCATACAATATAATACAAATACAATATAACAATAGAATGATGATATATTTTATATTACATGTAATATTACAAACAATATTGCAATATAGTGGTATTGTACAAAATAGTAATATATAATATTTTATTTTACTTTATTTTGGGTTATTTGAGTTTTATAGGAGTAATGAAAATATTTAGTAGAGGATAATTTTATTTAAATAAATAATTTTATTATTTTATAATAATAATATAATAGAATGTTACATTATATTATAATGTCAATATATTATAATATAATTATATTGTAATGTAGTATAATTATGATATAATATAGTATGAGTATGGTATAATATATTGTATATACATTGATACAATATAATACTACTAATGGTATTGTGATATTATAATTGTATATTTGTTTTACATGGGGGCGGCAAAATAATGTTTGGGGGGGGCACCAAAATAATGTTCGCCTACCATTTAAAATTACCTTAGACCGCCCCTGCTCTTAACCTGTGAGCTGTGGACAAACAGTGGGCCTCAAGGACAAAAATCTGGTCCGTGAGCCTCCTTCCTCTTTCTTTCTTTCTTTTATTTATTTCTGCTCCTTTTGCGCCACCTGCTCCCTCTTTCCCTGTTGCTGACCAGCCCTGACCCTTTGGGTAGACCACATCAGCTCTAGATTATTAAATATGGTTTTCTGTGGGCAAGCAGATGGTGACTACTGGATGGCATATATCAGAAACTAGAGCTGATGTGGTCTATCCAGTGCAATTTTCTGAATCAGCACCAAATGACCAAGCTAAATCTGAAGTTGATCAAAAACTGATTCATAACCCCTTTGGTACTAATGTTGGAGAGTGGTCCGTGGTCAAAGTGGTCCCTGGTCAAGGGGTCCCTAGTCAAAAAAAGGTTGGGAACCACTAGCTTAAAGGAACGAAACATTAACTGTAACACCATAATTCCTATTTTGGTGATACTTTTCTATGAGCGAAATTAATCACGTCGGCTTTCAAATATACAAATGGTGCTATTTTGACTCTCATGCTTGGCACTGTTTCTTGATTCTGTTCTTGAAGGCTGTATTTTGATGCCTACGCTTGTTTACTATTAGTTTTGTTGCTGGTCGTTGACCAAGGACCTCATCACATTAAGGCTGGGATTCACCATGCATCATGGCAAATCCAGCAGAGCCTGGCATGTGGTGTGGGGAACCCAGCACCATACGCTCCACATTGCCTGCCTTCCCCCTCATCTCATCCCACAGTGGGAAGTGTCGGCATTTGACACCCCCCCGTTTTTTCCTTTGCAATATGGGAGACCTCCTGTGTTGCCACTGCTGCCTCCTGCAACACTTCCACTTCACTTGAGGTGTGGAGCCCTACTGGAAGTAGATTGACATCATGTGATTGGAGCCATCGGGCTCCGTGCCTCAAGTGAAGTGGAAGTGTCATAGGATGGACAATTTTGCCAGTGTGGTGAGGTCACAAGATAGATAGATAGTCCTTGCCCACCTCTTCTAACTACTACACCAGACTGGTCACTTCTGTACAAATTGCTTCATTATGTGTTCTGTGATCACGGCAGTGTCCACTCATCTTTTTGTGTTTTCCCAATCTGAAATGGTTGCTACCTGCTTTCTTATTTGTTGAGCTCCCTGGTGCCACAATGGGTTAAACCCTTGTGCCGGCAGGACTAAAGACTGACAGGTCGGAGGTTCGAATCCAGGGAGAGCATGGATGAGCTCCCTCTGTCAGCTCCAGATTCCCATGTGGGGACATGAGAGAAGCCTCCCACAAGGATGGTAAAACATCAAAAACATCCAGGCATCTCTTGGGCAATGTCCTTGCAGATGGCCAATTCTCTCACACCAGAAGCAACTTGCAGTCTCTCAAGTCTCTCCTGACACGAAAAAAAAGAATTGTTTGCATTTTTATGTCCGTTCAATGTTGTGTCTAAATTGTCATGCCGGGATTACCCATAAGGCCAAGCTAGGCCATGGCCTAGGGGTGCAAGCCTGGGGGGGGGCAGAGATCACTGACCAACCCCCCCCCCCTGGTTCGCGCCCCTCTTTCACCCTTTCTCATGCCCCTCCTCGCTCCTTCTCCCGGCAAAGTCTCTGCTCCGTCCCCTCCGTCTCTCATTCTCTGGGCTGTGGCGGGGCCCTCACATTGATCTATTGATTTGCCCGCGGGTCTCTGCCTGGCCTGACCTCCTGGCTCCCGGGGAAGCCATCTCCATGGCGACTCGCCCAGCTCCCCCGGCAGCAGACTGTAAATTCCTGCAGCCAGAGCGGAGCGGCAGAGTCCGAGAGAGGGTGGTGGGAGGGAGGGGAGAAGGAGGAGAAGGAGGCAACTAGGAGGAAAGAAAGAAAGTAAAGAAGGAAGAGAGGGAGGGAGGGAGGGAGAGGGGAGAGAAAGGGCGTTGCTTGGGTGGACCTCTCCCAGGTCCCCAGCACGAGACCACACCAACCCAGGCTCGCTCCTGTGCTCTCGGACCAAACAGGGGCGGGCTGCTTGGCCAAAAGGAGCTGTGGGAGGGACGGAAGGATCAAGGCCAGGGTCTGGCTCTCCTGCCTTCGGGGGCAGCCAAACAAAAGCCACACAAACCCCAACCTGAATCCTCCCTCACTCTGCGGGAGCGCATGTCAAGCAGACATCTCTCTCTCTCTCTCTCTCATGCGCGCCTTTGGAGTGAGTTTGCACCTGCTGCGCTCTCCTGAGGAGACCTTCAGAGCACAGAGGAGCTTTCCAGCTGGTGGGAATGGGGACCTTGGAGGTGGCGGGATAGTGCCTACTTGCCTTTCTCTTCTGCTCCGGAGGCACCATGGCGAAAGCCAGCCAAGTGTGGGTCTGAGTCAGGGGTGCCCACACTTTTTCATCATGCGAGGTACTATATGAACAATGAAGTTGAAAAGATCACCTGTTGTGCATGTGAGCGTGCGCGCACACGCATGCGCGCACACTCCTACTGCAGTCTTCAATCTGCGCGGGGCTTCTTTCTTGCCTGCCCATGAACTCGCAGCTGCGCCCACCCGGGAAGGGGATCCTCCTTGCCTGCGCGCACACTCTCTCTTAATGTCTTCGTTGCCTTCCTCCTTCCTGCTGCGTGCTTTCGCGAAGCAGGAAGTCCCCATCCCGTCCTGCTTCTTGCGTGCACAGCAGGCCCCTCCCACGCACGCAGCAGGAGGGTATTTATAGGCGCACCCGCCAGCGCTCCGGCCAGATATGGCTGCGGCGGCGGCGGCTCGGAAGGCGCAGGGCTGGGAAGAGGGGCCGCCTGGCTGCTGCCTGGGCTGGGAAACTCAGCCGAGAGAGGGACCGACGTGAGGCTGTAGCCTCCCCACGACAGCCTCCCCCACTCCCTCCTCCCTCGAGGCTTCCTTACCTGCCAGGAGAAGGAAGAGTGGAAGAGGTGCTTCCCCAAAGTGACAGATGCAGTGGGGGGGCACCCTTCCTTCCTTTCGAGGGTGTCACTCAGAAAGGAGGCCCAAGTGGATGGCTGGCAGGAAGGAGGACCCCTCCCACTGGTGGCAGTTCATGCCCACGGGAGAGAGGGGGGGAGGGTGGCTCTTCCTAGCCGGCTCTAAAGAGCCCCCCCCCCTCTCTCCCCCCCGTGGGCCCTCACCACCTTTCTCCTTCAAAGGCGAGGGAGGGTGAGGCAGAGAAAGGCGGTGAGGACACAAGTAGCAGCAACAAGTGGAGTCTCCATCCCCACAGCCCCCTCCTGCTCGGGTTCAGCCCCAGGTACACGGCGGAGCCCTCCCTCCTCACCCCCAACCAAGGAAAGAAAGCAGCCCCACACAGCTCGCTCGCCCAGGTCTCGGCTTGGAATGGGAGTCCCGAGGGCAGCAGCAGGGTTTGCAGCAGGGCTTGCTTGGCTTTGCCCCACTTTGCCCAGCCTCCTTCGCCTCTTTCTCCCTCTTTCTCCCTCTCTCCTTCCAGCGCCCGCCTGCCTGCCTGCCTGCCAAAAGGATCCGAAAAAGTTCTCCGGATTTCTTTCTTCTCTCCTTGGCTCTCTCTCTCACACACACACACATTCTCTCCATCCCTCCCACAGCCTCGCATCCTATCCGTGCGCATACCTTCGCCTTGTTCCCCCCCCCCAGCAGCAACTAATGGGGGGTCATGTCACCACACCGTGTGTGGCAAGACGAGTGCCAGGGCCCGCTCACTAAAGCCTCATTTTGGCAAAAGAAGCCGTGCGAAGGTGGTGGCGGGAGCGCATGTGCGCGCGCATGGCAGGTGAGGCCCAAAGATCACCTGGAAGAGGGCCGAAGATCGCCTAGGTGCTCCCGATCACCGTAATGAGCACCCCTGGTGAGTGGTGTGTGTGGAGGGGGTGGTGGTGGTAGAGGTTGGCTTAAAGGGGGGCGTAATTCCAAGGTGTGGCCCAGGTCGCCAAAAGGTGTTAATCCGGGCCTGTAAATTGTAGCCTCTTTCTCATCCAACTACTGGTATCATTTTAAACTAAAATACTTCCTAACGATTCTTTAAAGCTCTATGAAAGAAGCGGAATGTTCACATTGGACAAAACTTTCTCAGTAATTGAGAGGGGAAAAAACCTTGAAATCCCAGCAGATTTGAAAACATAACTATCCCTAATTGCATTTAGAGAAAAGTGCAGAGGTGTTCTCAATATGAATGTGTTATTTACAACCCTTTTAAAAATACCAAGTCAGAAATACATCTAACATGTTTATTATTGGAAAGAGGATTCTGACCGGTACATAGATTGATGTTTTGGGTAATGAAGTGTGCATAGGGAGAAAAAGAGTACATTGCCACTTCAATGGTAGTACTTATTGAGGGCTCTGTGAGTGTGTGTGTTTGCAATTATTTAAATGCAGTGCAGGTAAAGATAATGAATGCATGGTATTTTACAACATATTGATACTTTAGTAATTAACGGAGCTAAAATCAATACAAAAGTGTGCCAACATAATTAAAAATATGCCACAGTCACTCTCCAGTTGCATTTACATTTCTGCCTATGCTTGCAAGCACGAAGAGCCCTTACTGGCAATTTTCCGGATATGCTTATGAAACGCTTCTGTATTACTACAAAATATAAAATGCACAGGTGCCTTTAGTCACGTAAACATTGTAGATCTTTAATGATAAACACATAAGACCCTGGACGGCTTTTGTGATTTCTGGTGGGAATACATTAAACCTCGTGGATTGTACTTCTGTTCCACTCTCAGTTTACTGCTGCTTTCACTCATCATGTGATAGACAGGTTGCCATTTCGGTCTCTTGAAATGAAGGAGGAAATATCAGTAAAAGGAAACCTTAATGGTGATAGAATACACTAGGGAGAAATGGTTTTGAATGGTTCAAGAATCTATTTCACTTTTTAAGCAGACTTGAGTGTATTTCTGTTTTCTAGCAGCCCCCCCCCCCGAACATGAAATGTTATAACTTTCAAATATAAATGTAAAAATGAATATATTGCCATCTCAGGTAACTTTGTTCCTATTCCTTACCAAACAGATTAACAGCAGTCATCTATGTTCACTTTGGAATTTGTGTTTTTGGGCTGCTTTAGGAGCCACATGTTCTGGAGAGGGAGAGAGAGAAAAAACCCAAATGGTTTCATCATGAACTAAGCAGAAGTCTCCCAATTGAAATTGTGTGCGCATGTGAATAAATGTTTGCATAAAATACAATGAAGTACAGTTGGACATATATGTCTATGTGCTCAAAAGCTGAATAAAGCAATGCAGAAGAAAATGAGGGCTTCAGTAATTGTGTGTGTATTCACAATGAGCCTTTAGTACAGCATTTCTCAACCTGGGGGTTGAGACCCCTGGGGGGGGGGCCACAAGGGAGTATCAGAGGGGTTGTCGAATACCATCAGAAAACGCAATATTTTCTGTTGGTCATATGAGGGTTCTGTATGGGAATTTTGTCCCAATTCTATCATTGGTGGGGTTCAGAATGCTCTTTGATTGTAGGTGAACTATAAATCCCACACCTACAACTCCCAAATGTCAAGGTCTATTTTCCCAAACTCCACCAGTATTCACATTTGGGCATACTGAGTATCTGTGTCAAGTTTGATCCAGATCCATCGTTGTTTGAATCCACAGTACTCTCTGGATGGAGGTGAACTACAGCTCTAAAACTCAAGGTCAATGCCCACCAAATCATTCCCGTATTTTCTGTTGGCCATGGGAGTTCTGTGTGCCAAGTTTAGTTCAATTTCAGTCTGCTGGGGTTAAATAGCTTGCTTCGAAGAATGGAGCATCGGGTTCCCCACACCCCTGGATTCACCACGATCCATGGTGATTCCGGCAGATCATGTGAAGAGATTAATTGCTGCTGCTGGGTGGACTTGGACCTCTTTCCTTCTATGCACTTTTTCTAAGATTCAAGAATATTAAAGTTGAAAGTAATATCTGCTATCTTCATGTTTATTTTCTTTTGTTGTGTTTACTATTCTTTGTGGATGACATTATTCTGAGTATGAAGAATTAAAAATAGACCCCTAATTATTCTCAAACTGTACTATCGAGGTGGATAACATGATTTTGAACACATTCAATAGTGAGCTTCAGAACTTGTCATGAAAGGCTAAAGGGACCCCATCAGTCAGAAGGAAGCAAGGCCAAAACATCATTGTTTCTCTTAAGCAACAACAGAACAAATGCAGAAAACTCCTGATATCATTTACACATGACAGCCAGGGTTCTATCCCATGAAATTCTGGAATTTGTAGTTTCAGGAGTAGGATTCTCAGACAGAGAGCTCTTGGGTCTCACAAAACTACAAATCCCAGAGTTCCATAGTATGAAGCCATGGCCATTATCATGGCACTATACCTGTGCAGTATGAGATGGCTGTAAATATGGGACCATCTAATAACAAAGGCATACAATGATCTTGAGCACACATATCTTCTAGTGACTCTTACTCACCCCCATGGACATATAATCTTCTTCTGCATCCATGGTTTTAACCAACCAGCTTGAAAATATTCCAACAAAAAATAATAATAAAGCAAATTTGATGATTGCCATTTTTATATGGCACACCATTTTACGATATTATTGTATGCAACTTGAGACTCGAGCACTCACAGGGTTTTTTTTTTGTATCTATAGTATGCCCTGGTTCTAAATCCCAGCAAATACTGCATATTAAACCCCATTTTCCTCCTCTCCAAAGCAACCCTGTCAAATGCCTAGATGTGTTTCCCATGTGGGGACATGCTCTTTTCAAAAGAGACAGAACTGTGGAAAATTACTACATTTTTAGATATGTGTTTTATAATGCATGGATGATGCTAACATGTCTTTCCAGAGATAAAAAGGAAAACTAGGTCTCCGTCACCTGCAGAATATACTATATTGCCGAGAACATTCCACCGGAATTGGTTTTCTGCTTTTTTCATAATGTATTCTGTGGTATCTCCATAGGAAAAAAAATAGGAAAACGCACTCACACATAGAATGGGTGGCTATTAAAATCGGAGTAAAAGAGATGTAGGATGTGTGTGTGTGTGTGTGTGTATGAGCATGCACACAGGTGTAGGGATGCATACACATGTGTCTCTAGCAGGAAAATGATTATAGTACTCATGTTTCTCTGTACACAGTTTTCACAAGTTGGTCATGACATCCAAAAAGGCCTTAAGTCAATAGGTGCACTTGAAATCCATTGAAAGGTGTTAGGAAATGCATGCCACATATCTGCTATACCTCCAGGAAATGGAAAAGTGGGGCACTTGTTCTCAATGTGCTGAATGCCTCCATTAGCACGGTGATAAATCGACCATTTGGTGATCAGGTGCACATATTTGCCGGATGGCATCTGGATATGATTAATTCAATCACCGTTTTTGGGGAAGCAAGAAATACAGGCTGGGGAAGCAAGCTGCTTACGGATTCATAGATGAGATGCATATTAACCTGGCCCTACCCCCTGCTTTTGCTTTTAGAAAATGCTTGTGGGAGCTAATTTCTTTATTTCTCTTTAAAAATTAATATTGGAGAATATTTTTATAGAAACAAAAAGTACAGGTTTTCCTCTGAAACACAATAGGACGTCCTATTCCATGGTTTTGATGCTTGCCATAAGGTTTTTTGCAAAGTAGTAATCTTATATACTGTATACACCTTGATCTGAATTGCTTTATTTTTATGTTTTTAATCCAAACCTCATGGTGGAGCTTATGTGCCTGTTTATGGCCATTTTCATTCTTTGTGGCCAGAAAATATTCACAAGAAATCAAATACGTTGTCCACACAGAAGAACTATTGCAGTTTGACACTACTTGGACTGTTCTGACTCCATCCTACAAAATCTGGGATTTTTTTTATTTTGTGGGGTATTTATCCTTCACTATCACAGAGTAATAGTCTCTCACCAAACTAACATTTTCAAGTTCTATAGCAGTGGTTTTTAACCTGTGGGCCGCAGACCACCAGTGGGCCGCGAGAACGAAAATCTGGTTCATGAACCTACCTCTATATTTATTTTATTTTATTTACCTTTCACACTGCCTGCCACTCCTTCCCTGTCGCTGACCATGGCATATGTTCTGTATCAAAAACTAGAGCTGATGTCCATCCAATGCAATTTTCTGAATCAGCACCTCAAACCGAATCTAAAGTTGACCAAGAACTGATTCGTAACCCTTTTGGTACTAATGTTGGAGAGTGGTTCCTGATCAAAGTGGTCCCTGGTCAAAAAAAGGTTGGGAACCACTGTTCTATAGCAGTGTTTCCCAACTTTTTTTGAGCCACGGCACACTTTTAACATTAAAAAAATCCGGGGGCACACCACCAACCAAAATGACAAAAAATCACACTCTAACACAGTAAAGAACGGCTGGGCGTTGGTGGCCTGCTGGGAGCTGCTGCTGGGAGCAGCTGCTGGGAGTGCCGAAGCCGGGGAGGGGACGGAGCCAGGCTGCGCCATGCCGCGCCCCCTACCCCTGACTTCACCTCTCCCAGCAGCTGCTCCAGCTTGGCACTGTCCCCTCAAGGCTGGAGCAGCTGATGGGAGTGCTGAAGCCGGGGGAGGGGGCAGAGCCCCGCCCCTCCCCCCAGCTTCAGCTCTCCTACAGGCCATGCCATGCCCCGCCCCCTCCTCCCGGCTTCAGCTCTCCCACAGCTTCTCCAGCCTTGAGGGGGGCAGTGCCAAGCCAGCAGTGTCAGAGCCAGCACAATGCTGGCTTGGCACTGTCCCCTCATGGCTGGAGAAGCTGTGGGAGAGCTGAAGCCGGGAGGATGGGGCGGAGCCATGCCCTGCCATGCCCCGCCCCTCCCCTGGCTTCAGCTCTCCCACAGCTTCTCCAGCCTGGAGGAGGCAGTGCGAGCGAGGGGTGGAAGTCTTGGCCCCCCTCACCAGCGCCGCTCTCCGCCATGACTCCCACCCTTCACTCGCTGAAGCCATGCGGAGGAGGAGCATGAGTGGTGGACGGGCTTCAGTGGGTGGGGCTCCTCCACGCGGCTTCAGCGAGCGAGGGACGAGAGTCATGGTGGGAGTCATGGCGGATTGGAGGCTGGCTGGGGAAACGGCCGAAGGAGGCGGCGCCCCGGTCCCTTCTTCTTTTTCTTCGCCACTGCCCGGCCCTTCCTCCTCCCCCAAGCAGCAGAAATTCGGCAGGAGGGGGGAGGAAGGGGGGCAGAGAGCTTTTCTCGCAGCACAGCAGGAGGTCTGTCACGGCACACTAGTGTGCCACGGCACAGTGGTTGAGAAAGACTGTTCTATAGGATGGAGCCATGGCAGTTTAAATGGTGTCCAACTTTATCATACTGGAATGAATACACCAAGGCTCCTTTCACATTACAAAATTGTACTACTGTTATTCCCCTTTAATTCCTATGATTCCATCCGGTGGAATCCTGGAATTAGACATTTAAGGCTAAGTATCACCAAACCGCAAATCCCAGGATTCCATAGGATGGAATCATGGCAATTAATGTTGAATAATATTAAAATGATAATTCTGTAATGTGAATTGGTTTTAAGTTTGGAACAATGGCAGGTGCAGATTTGCATGTGCACATGCAAGCATGTTCACACATCCCCTGGGAAGCATGATGGGGAAAGATTATGGAGGCAATACCAGATCACTGGCTTATCAGTTTTTGATTTTGTTTTTCGATTTATTATTTTTTATTTATTTACCGCATTTGAACCTCGCCCTTTTCACCCTGAAGGGGACTCAGGGCAACAATTCGATGCCATACATTTGCATATTATAAAATAAACAAATACATTAAAATCCAAGCAGTTAAAAACATCAAATATTAAAACATCAATTAAAATCCCACAATCCAAATCATAATCCAGGGTCGTTCCATTTGTCAATCATATTAATTCATATCCCTTATTGCACTGCTCAAATTACTGATCAAAGGCTTGGTCCCAAAGCCATGTTTTAATTTTCCCCCCTGAAGGTCAGGAAAGAGGTGGCTGATCTAATTTCACTGGGGAGGGAGTTCCATAGATGAGGGGCCACCACTGAGAAGGCCCTGTCTCTCATCCTCACGAATCATGCTTGCAAAGGAGATGGGACCGAGAGCTTTTTACTGGTTTAAATTTTGTATTGTTTTAACACCATTTTCATTCATTCATTGAAGCTTGTGAATTTTAACTACTGTGTTTCCCAAAAAAGAGAGACATACCCATAAAATAAACCGTAGCAGGATTTCTCAGCATTTGCACAATATAAACCATACCCCGAAAATAAAACATAGTGATACAAGCTGAAGCATAGAGGGAGACATAGAAAGTGAAATGCAAGAACTTTCCACAGCGGAGGCGAGTCAAGGCCACCCTCCCTCTCACTTCCTGCCTCCTCCTCCTTCCCCTCTTTCCCCTCCTCCTTTTTTTTCCCTTCTCTTCTTTCTTCTATTTGGGCCAGGTCAGGCAAGGCAAAGCTTCCTCCCAGAGTGAATGAGAGAGGGACTAAGTCACCGGCTCATGGTTGGCAGTGCTGCTTCCCTTCGGCCCATCCCCCGGGAAGTCTCCTCAGTGAAGGGAGGAGCAGGACACTCTGATTTAGGTGTAGTGTGTCCTCAGGGGGAAGAAGTAAAGCAGATTGTTGTACCATACTTAATAAAAACAAGAAATCCCCTGAAAATAAGCCATAGTATGTCTTCTTGAGGAAAAATAAATACGAGGGTTGGAAACTTTAATAGTGGCAACACTGCCGTAAAGACGCCACGCAACGAAACCAAAGAATGTTGCATATACCACACATTAGTTACATACCTAACCTTACCTCTGAGCAAAAAGACTCGCCCTTCCTACGTCACGCGTATGCATAGTTATGCGAAGAACTGAGCCTCGTATTAGCTTGTGGTCTAAAGTAAGTGTTGTCACGATGTTTTCAAAACAAGAACAACGGAGTTGGATAAAGATTGAATGTGCCAGACGTCGTACAGCACAACAGTGTCAACAAGGTCTTCAAGAGGCTTGCGGGGTATCAGCATTGCCTTTCAGAACCGTGGCAAGGTGGGTAGAAGCCTTCAACGAAGGATGCCAAAATGTGGCAGGCATGCATTAGCCAGGTCGTCAGCAAAGCGGAAGTAAATGCTGTTGTTGCACTAATAGATACTTAGTGATCAACGCCATACAATTTGTGAGCTGGCCCAAAACACAGGATTTGTGCATACGACTGTGCTACACATTCTGAAGGAACACCTGGGCATGAGAAAAATTGCTTCATGATGGGTTCCACAGCATTTGACAGAAATCCAGAAATGGCTCGTACCCACTTGGAGTGCTATGAGTGCGAAGGAGAGGCTTTCTTACACCGTATCATTACACTGGATGAGACTTGGGCCAGATTGTACCACCCAGAACTGAAACGGCAATTGAATGAATTGCATCATTACGAGTCACCACAAAGTTTGAAATTTCATCAGAACTCCAGCAATGTCAAAAGTTATGGCGATTCTCGCGTACAACTGTGATAGTATCATCCTAACACATACCGTTCCCCCACATCAGACCGTCAATGTGCAATATTACTGCTCATTTTTGGAACACCATCTCAGACCAGCTTTGAAGGGGGAAAAACGGCAACACTTTCTGAAGAATGACCCTATCATTTTGCATGACAGTGCTCGGCCACATGCAGTGCAAGCTATGGCTGATTTCCTCGATCGATGGGGCTGGGCTGTACCATCCACCATACTCCCCAGACTTAAGCCCTTGTGACTTAATTCCTAAGATGAAGGAACCACTTCGTGGCATTCGCTTCAGAACTGTTCCAGAGATTCTTGCGGCAGTAGACCGCTCCATTCGAACTATCAACAGAACAGGCACTGCAACAGGTGTCCTAGGACTTTCACATAGTTGGAAATGGGTTGTACACAATGCTGGTGACTATATTGAAGGACTGTAAAACTTGGTGGCATGTATCACTTTTGTATTATGTGTGAATAAATAGTTGCCACTATTAAAGTTCCAACTCTAGTATAAGGCAGTGTCTTTTTGGGGGGTGGGGATATATGTCTTGATTTGTAATCCGCTTCAGGTCTGAAACTGGGGAGAAGTTGAGATGATACAACAATTTATTTTTTAAGGGAGTTATCTCATCTCATCTTACATACTTCCAGAGTCAGAAGCATACATTTCCAAGGCTTGCCAAAGCTTTGGTATATTTTTTCCTTAAACTGCTGCTGATCAACAATGTTCAGTTCTGACGATTATGTAGTCATGTGCCATCTTAGAAAACTTCATTAAAATAAGTTCAGTTGTGATTTAACAGTCCCAGTGGTTTACGGTAAATTTCAAAGTTCCAGCTGGCCACCCAGGGCTCACTTTAGTAAAGTAAAGCACATAGTTGGCTTTTTTTCCCCACTGATAAAGTCTGCTCTTTGTAATTCAACAATCCTCTCACTCTCAACACAACTGGCATCTTCATTGTTAGGCACCCCAGAGGTACACAAATAAAATGGAGTGCACTCGGATGAAAAAGGAATTCCCAATCATACATGCAGATTACACATTATTCATGCAGTAAAAACACAAAAACAAAACACACATTGTGAACCACATAAATTTAAGTCGGAGACGCGAAGTGTGCCTCATCAGCGGCTTTAAAAACAATTTGACTCTAGTTGCTGGATTCTGAGGTCCTTCACATCATCCATCGTAGAAGAATGTCTCTCGACTACGATAATATAATGTAAGGTGATCTACTTCTGAAGCCCATTGACTTGAAAGTAAGTTTCATTAAAATCAAATATTTACTTTCATGACCGATTGTGATGCCAGGTGTGTCTTGAAAAATTATTGTGACCAGAACTCAAACAATCGGCAAAAACATTGAAGAAATAATACAGCCATCAGAAAGCTGTTTTTAAAGCAGTGTTGTATTAAATTAAGTTTGTCTTTATTTGCTTCTAATTACTGTATTTCAATATTGTGCTTGATTGGCCATGAGGAGGTGCTGTTCCGTTTTCCATGTCGAGGAACCTGTTCTCCATGGATGCCTTCCTCATCGAATTGCCGGCAGGACTTCTTCAGGGGCACCTATTACCTCCCTGCCAAAGCAGTACCTATTGATCTCCTCACATTGCAGTTTTCAAACTGCTAGGTAAGCAGAAGCTAGGGTTGACAGAGGGAGCTCACCCCAACTTGTGTCTTGAACTGTCAATCTTCTAGTTGACAAGATTTTCTGTATCTGGCAGTTTAATCTGCTGTGCTAACCACAGCCCTAAAATTGCATTGGTTAGACTGCATCAGCCCTAGTTTATTAGACATGGTTATCATGCTTTTCTATCGGAAAGCAGAGAACAACTGGTAGATGGTTTATGTTCTGTATCTCAAAAACCAGAGCTGATTGGGGACAACTGGTACCATTGATAGAATCAGCGGGTCACATATTCCCAGAAACAGGTCTATTATTTGTGACACCAAAGTCACTGTTGGCCCGTGATTATCTCTCTATTAAATGATACAAAATGCAATGAAAAAGTTTTTAAAAGCAAGTCACTTATTATATATATATATTAAAGGTAGAATTACATATGATAATATATATTCATTCCTGATGGAAATAAGGGGATTCTCTCTTTAAATTATTGGTCTTGAATAGTTCTGGTGATTTCAACTTCATAATTCCAGATTAAATTTGTGAACTTCAAAAGATTAAAAAATAAAAAAAGAATCCACAGGTTGATTTGCAGTACATTTCTCCAATGGTGCCATTATGTAGCCTTACTTAAGCTGTTTTCAAATGTAATGTGAAGATAATTTTTATAACCCTTATCATTCAGAAATCATGAACTTTATTACAGTCTGTGAAGTGAGGCACTTTTCCTTGTAGTTATTTGCATTCGGTGTCCAAATTTATGTTCTCAACATATGAATTGTTCTTCTACTGAAAGTTTTTAGTGATGAATAATAACAAAAACATCCTAACTGCATGCCAAATAAGTTATCAAAACATGAAGACAATGAAAGGTTTTTGAAAATATAGCAGAAATAACAAAAGCACAAGGGACAATAATCTATGAAATATTTGTTAACAAAATGAATAATAAAGATTAAAAGAATACATTGAAAGCCTTGACAAATAAGTAAGTTGGAAATCATCACTGTGCACCTAGTCATCCCCCTCATTGCCACCCACCTTTTAAAGAGCAGGGTATTAAGGATAGGTATTACTCAGGGGTGTTTTGAAACTCCAATGAATCAAAACTGCTGCCACCAATATAAAGATAAATGTAATATTTACTTGAGAATTTAAAACTGCACTGAGCTGGAACACTCTCCTGACCGAAACACCTTTGAAAACCCACTGGCCACCACCACAGTTATGAATAGGGTTAAGCTCTTTGGCTCACTGGAGGAAAACTAAAATGATTTCTTCTTCAAATAAGATATGCTACCACCTTTGGACTCTGGATTGCTGTAGGAACTGGTTTAAGTTCTTTTTGAGTGAGGCACATGTGAGACAGTTGTTTGAACAAACAACAATATTAGAGAGAACTTTCAAGAACAGTTAACAAGTTTAATGGTTTCAAGATATTTTGGCATGAACGCATGTGGTTACTTTAAACAGTACAAATCTTGGTTACTAAATACAACTTCTTCCAACAGTTTACTGACAGGAACTACTCTCTGCCTAATAAAACTTTGACACTGCTATAGATAGTCCACACTCTGGATCTATCTAAACTAGAAATCTACTCCCTATCTTATAACCGTAGACTACTGTTCACCAGATATCTCTGCTAGCCACCTGTTTACTTTCAGGCCTCTTCTTTCTAACTCTCACTAACCCTGACCTTTCTCTTCTTCCCAATCTCAGTCTGCTTCTTGCTTCGTCAACACCCTGTCTCCATCTGCTGTCAGATTTCAAAATGCCTACTCTTGAGAGCATTTCCCCGCCTTTTTTTCCAAGTTAGGTTCCACCCCCTTTTCTTCCAGCCAATCCTACTTCCCTCATTTCCCTCCAGGCTGCACTTAGCCACTATTGGAAATGGGAAACCCAAAATAGATGCCACCATTGCATCCCAACTAAAATGGCTGCCGAGGTTTTGGGACTAGCTTTTCAGGCTTCTACCAGCCTTCCAGGTGGGGGGTTCACTACACAGAGCTAGACAGAAAAAGTAACAAGATGTCATATCATGCTAGCAGTATCACATAATGAGAGCACACCCTCATGTCCTTTAAAAAAAGTTGTAGCTTGATCAGTCAGTCAGTCAGTCACGTTTATTGAGTAACCGTCAGGTCATTTCAAATAAAAGCTCCAACAGCAGTATACAAGATAAGGATAAAATCAGTACCTAATGTACAAGGCAAACAATGTAACACATTAAAAATGAAACTTATTGCAATTGTCTTGCGTCAACACATAGGAACTATTAGCATAGGATACTTAAGAAGCCTGGTGATCAGTTGATGAGACGCTTATTACCGCTGTACCGCGGGCTGTTCCATGCTGCCTACTGGAACTCATCCCCCGCACAGTTGACTCCAATAGACTCCATGTACCGCTGTCTCTTTTTATATGCTTTAAATAGGTAAGCAGCTACCTTTATACGTTTGAAGGTTTGAGTCGTTAATTTTTGAAGGTTTGAGTCTGAGATGGGGAGGAAGTTAATTTTAAAGACTCTGTAGGGGGGCCAGAATGTCCAGGGTGATTTGGATAGTAAATGGCTAAGGTATTTCTCCCTCTCCTCTGCATATATGGGACAGATCAACAAAATGTGGACTAGATGCCCTCGACTTCTGGTAGGCATGCGCGGTGTGGAAATAAACACAGACTCTGTCCCTTTTACTTTGGGGTAGCTTGGTTCTGTGGCAGCATATCTGCCAGCCCTCTTTGCCATAGACTGGAATTGCTTTGTTTCGTATTAAACCTCAAAAGCTCTAGTTATGTGGGCAATCCCAAGGTGAGTATTTTTATGCTCTGTTTTATATTGTTGTTATTAAATTGAAATGTTGGCGAGCCAGATGGGACATGAAAATGGGCAGTAACAAAGTGGTTGGGTTGTTGGGCTAATAGACCAGTGCATGGATTTGACCCTAGCCAAACCCCCAGAATCCGCCTAAAATAGTTAGTCTGGGTGCGCTCAATAGGGGTGACATTGGTCAGGCCCCAAATTTCTGCGCCATACAACAAGAGAGGCAAAACCTTGGCGGCATAGACTTTGAGAATTGGCAGAAGGGATCCCGGGTAGTGGCGGTTAATTAACCTGGTAAGCTGAGAAAGCCTGAGGTTAGCCTTGATGGAAAGTGCATTTCAATATTAATATCAAGTCAATAAAGATTTTATGGCACAGTATGGAGTAGGCCCATTTTTAATATTATCTTGAGCAACCAGAAACTATTATTTCCCCTGAATACTGAAAGATAAACTACAACATAAGATGTCAAATAACAGGTGGGAGTCACAAACAATTCAGGATAGTGATGGATAAGTCCATTTGGGACTGGTTCCACCATAAGGTAGTATCAGGAGTTTGCCTCAAGGTATGCAAAAATGGAGTGTGATGAAAGAGTGTAGATATGAGAGGGATAATATTAGGTTCATGTTGCTAATTATAATTTTGCCCCCAATGATATTTTCTTGAATTTCCAAAATTCTAGCAAGACACTGAAAAGTATTCACTCCCAGGACTCTTCTATCTGCAATTTTTACATTTTATTTATTATTCAGATTGGTTCAAGATGGAGAAAGGAGTATGGCAGGGCTGTATACTCTCACCTGACCTATTCAACCTGTATGGAGAACCCATCATGCGACGTGTGGGGCTTGACGAATTCAAGGCTGGAGTTAAAATTTCTGGGAGAAACATTAACAACCTTAGATATGCAGATGATACCACTCTGGTGGCTGAAAGTGAGGAGGAGCCGAAGAAAGTGCAAAAGCTGGGTTGCAGTTAAACATTAAAAAAAGATTATGGCAACCAGATGGACTGATAACATGAGCCAACAATGGTGATGTGGCAGCTAAAAAAGCCAATGGGATTTTGGCCTGCATATATAGAAGTATAGTGTCAGTGTTTCTCAGCTTTCCTAATGCTGTGACCCCTTAATACAGTTCCTCATGTTGTGGTGACTCTCAACCATAAAATTATTTTCGTTGCTACTTCACAACTGTAATTTTGCTACTGTTATGAATTGTAACGTAAATGATATACATGGTGTATTTTCATTCACTGGACCAAAATTGATTTTGTTATTTGGGAGTTGTAGTTGCTGGGATTTATAGCTCACCTGCAATCAAAAAGTATTCTGAACCCCACCAATGATAGAATTGGGCCAAACTTCGCACACAGAAGCCCTGTGACCAACGGAAAATACTGACACCCCTTTGTGATGCTCCCTAGAGGTCCCGACCCCCAGGTTGAAAAACGCTGGTCTAGATCCAGGAAAGTCATGTTACCCCTCTATTCCGCCTTGGTTAGACCACACCTGGAATACTGTGTCCAATTCTGGGCACCACGGTTGAAGGGAGATGTTGACAAGCTGGAAAGTGTCCAGCGAAGGGCAACTAAAATTATCAAGGGTCTGGAGAACAAGCCCTATGAGGAGTGGCTTAAATTGCTGGGCAGGTTTAGCCTGCAGAAGAGAAGGCTGAGAAAAGACATGATAGCCATATATAAATATGTGAGGGGAAGTCATAGGGAGAAGGGAGGAGGCTTGTTTTCTGCTGCCATGGAGACTAGGACATGGAACAATGACTTCAAACTACAGGAAAGGAAATTGCACCGGAACATTAGAAAGAACTTGCTAACTATGAGAGTTGTTCAGCAGTGGAACTCTGTTGCATCTCAGACTGCGGCAGTCCTCCCCTAAAGCACACACACCAGGCAGATGCTATAAATGTACTTTTATTTAGAATAATGAATAGTCTAAAGGTAGGTAGAAAGATGAAAGGCAATTCAAATCCAAGGCAAAAAGCACTTCAATAAGTTCCAAAACAATGGTAGTAAAAGCTGGCATAAAACCCATGGAAAACAAAGTGGCAAAGACAAGGCAGGCCGTTCCTGCGACCGACAAGAACTTGGAACCCAGGACCCAAGTCCTTCCAAGCTGAACGTAGCTTCAAGTCTGACTAAAACAACCCCAGTACAATCTAATAAAGGGAACTAAGTTCTATGGGACCAGCGCACCCGCTTCCTCAAAGCCCAATCTTTCCGGGAGGATCTGATGCTAGCCCTCCTGTCAAATTCCTGCTCATTAGCAGGCCCAGATGCAATGCTATCTTCCTGGGAAACTCGACCCTCCCTTTCTTCGAAATGCTCATCTGGCAAAGGAGTGAAGAAGCCTTCGTGGGAATCAAGGTCGCTGGGCCTCTCACTGTCTACTTCGAAACTAAATTCCATGGAGTCATCATTATCCTCAACTTCAGGCCCATATCCATGTAGCCATGCATCATCCCAGGCTAATTCTTCATCAGCAGACCCGTATCCATCTGGCCACCCATCATCCCTGATCTGACCCTGGTCAGCTGGAACCCCCGGTGTCTGGCTATGGCCACCAGGCTGGAACACCACAAACTCTTTGTCCCAGAATGTGGTGGAGGATCCTTCTTTGGAGGCTTTTAAGCAGAGGCTGGATGACCATCTTTTGGGATGCTTTGAATGTGATTTTCCTGCTTCTTGGCAGGCAGTTGGACTAGAGGTCTTTTCCAGCTCTATGATTCTATGATTCTAATAGGTAATTTTGCACAGAAAGCTGCCCTTTCTGTCCAGATTTTTATGCACAAATATAATTTCTGTTCAGTTAGAAACTTGTTTTGCAGAAAAATTGAATAAGGTTGTTTTACACAGAAAAATAGCCTTTTCGCTGAAGAAAAAGGCCTTGTAGTTGAACTATTATTGATAGCTTATGTGTACCAGGTTGAGCAATCTCGATATTGTGTGTCTCTTCGTCTCGTGATTATACTTCTACACACCTTTGTAATCTCACCTTCCCACATTTCTGCAGTTCTTTAATTTTCTCACATTAGAAACAACTTGCAGTTTCTCAAGTCACTCCTGACATACACACATAATATGTAAATATGTAAGTCTACTTTTAGTTTTTTTAAAAATGAGTAATATTTTAAATTTAAGCCATGCAGAATGCCCTGTGTCCTATTTAAAAGGTGCATTGTTTGTACCTCAAAGCTCAGGAAAAATCAAAACCTCCTACACAAGCACTTTTTCAAAAAGTACAGGCCAGGTAACTGGAGTGTGTATGTCAGGGACTCCAAAACAGCTTTTGGGGTCATACACTGCCCCAAGGCCATAGTATTCCCATCCCTGATTTCAAGAATTTAAATGCTAAAAATGTAGGGCAGGTCATGGATAAGACAGAACATGAATAGTTTTATATAACATCATGTGTTCCATCCATAAATGCAATAGTTTTTTTAAAATAAAAAAATGAATTAGGACCTATACAAACACACCCACAGTAAAGCATGTTGCTTGTTTATTCACAAGAAGGCAGCCATACCATCAGGCATCCATTTTAAACCACTGATCTCAGGCATCAAATCTTTTGTTATTTTGATTTTTAAGAATTGTATTTACACAGTCAGCAAGCAGGAGAGGTGCCAAATTAATCCATCAGTATGGCACCCCCAAGGGGCTGTTCTTACATCTGTACTCTGTACCTATTTGCCTTTACCTGTATGGGTCTTTGTTCTATTGTCCAGCCATGTGGGCACTTAGGGGTGGAGTTGTGTCTTGGCTCCAAACCTGGCGTCACCGCCCTCAACTCCTACTTTTTCCAGAGTTTACCCGAGGGATTGGACTTCCTTTCTGGCTCCATTCCAGAGACCACATGGACACAGCAAGGTGGAATCTAAGCTTCTGTTGCGACAAAGCAACTTAGTTCACCTACTAAGCCTAACCTTCGCTCTCAACCAAGCCTGCAGTGCATAGGAGGACCTGTCCTTAACAGAGACTGCGGATTTTGGGGCTTATACAGGACTTCGCGAGCCTACAAGCCGGAGAGCAACAGGATACCTGGGATCAAAATAGAGGTGCCATCACTCCGCAAACTATAGGCAAGTGAAAGCTTCCTTTTTCAAAGACTTCCTTTGCAACCAACTAAGCATTTTGGGCCACCAACATTTTTACTGGTTGTTATTCAATAAATCTTGTTTGGTTCACTATTTTTGAGTCTAGCACTCATTCTTATAGATATCCTGGGTCTCCCTGTATGTGGGACAGCTTTACTCTACCTTCAGGGCCATAGCTTGCATGTCCATCCTTTTAAAGCCCCCCTTTTGTAGCAACCCAGTTCTCGTTCGTGCCTGGGGGGCATGGGACAGTGCCAGGGGTCCCACTTGCATTAGAGCCAGCAGCAGCTGAGTTAGATTCTGAAGAGGATTTAGAGGGGCTGGAAGAAGGAGAATTTCCCATAGATGGGCCTTCCTCTCCCACAGAAAGCCTAGCTTGGGACGAAGGCTGGCCTGATCCTTACGAGGATATGGAAAGCCAGGTGCAAACTGAAAGCAGTGATAGTGAAGAGTATGAACGGCTGGGGGGGGGAGGGGCGAGGATCGCAAGAAAGAATGCATGAAGACCTGGAGGAGGATAGCGAGGAAGCAGATAGGGAGTTCGACTCTCATGGAGATAGAGACCCAGGTGCTGGGAAGCAAGGCCGAACCTTTGATAGGAGACGGAGCATTGAGTCCAGCAGGAGGGGTTGGTTTCATAGCCTAGACAGGCCGAGGTCCTGGACCACAGATTGGAAAAGGAGAAGCCTAGAGCGTCGGGGTCCTCACCATGAAGATTAAGTAGAGGATCCGTGGGAACGGATCCTCAGTACCTCGGCCACGTCTATTCTATGCAGACGTGTTAGCGAGGCTAGACCACGGAGCTAAGTTTGGGCTAGTGGCCTGCCAAGGGAGCCTTGGACCTTGTACCTTGTTTTGTTCCTGATTCGCTTTTGCTAAGCGGAGCTTTGCCAAGTTTTTGGAAACGTTCATGCCAAGTTGTTTTTGGACTATATTCATTACTTTGAATGCTTTTGCATATTGGACAATTACCTTTTCTACTGTTTTTATTCTTCAATAAAGTAGTTAGCTGAATACTGTCTCTGTGTGTGTGGTTAAGGGGCCGGCCCAGTCCGTGCATTGTGACACCTTTTAAGCCCTGAAGGCAGAAGAATCAGCCTTTGGAACTGTGAGCACCTTGAATGAAGACGTGGCATTTGAAGGCTTGCCTTGGAAATATTATCTCTTGGACTAGTCCTGTTTGTTATGCAAAAATCTTTATTTTACACTGAGAAACACTGTCAGCATTAACGTCAAAGCAACAGTCTAAGGTAAGACTATAAATTAGAGCTGGGAAGATTGGTTGAACAGTCAAGAGGCCAGCCTTTTCTATCTAGAACAGAAGCTAACACCTTTGTAAGTCTACAGGTCAGCTCTCCACCATTTGATACACTTCCAGTAGTGGCTGTAAACCCATTTCTATCACCTGATATTTCTCACTTTTAAAAATCAAACCAAGGTATAGTGAAGTTGCACTTCAGTTTAAAGAACAGTCATGCTTCCTGGAGTGAGAATCAACACATTGTAATAGCAAGAGATGGAATAAAATAGTATAAAACTACTAGACCATATATGGTCCATAGACTACATAATATATACCTTAAGAAGGCCCTACAGATCTGACCAAATAGATAAGACTAGCATGAGAATGGAGCGGCAAACGTGTTGACCTCCAGAGGCATTTGGTTGACCATTTAGGGAAGCAGGATGTTGGAGTAGGTAGGCCCTTAATGTCATCTACAGGAACTCATTTTAATACCTCAACGTTAGTCCGATGTCTAAAGTCTTGGTTCCAATAGCCCACCAAATGCAGCAGCTGCATATGGAACCAAAAGCTTCCAGTTATAGCCCCCAAAACTCCATCTCTGGACAATTTTTACTAGGAATATTGGATAGTTGGGGTTGCTGACATTCATCGGGAAACAGTATTAAAATAATTAGTATGATCCTGCCAAAGTTAAACTTTTATAGTCATCCATTCCAGGTGGAAGTGATTAAGCTTAAATTAATAGGGTTTATATACACCTAACTTTGTGTTGGTGCTTAAAGCATGGTTTCTTTTAAAAGAGAATTAGGTGCAAATTCCAAGCGAATTGTGTGTGTGTGTGTGTGTGTGTGTGTAAAACCTCTTCGCTGTCTCATTTAAGTTACTTCTTTAAACATTTGGATACTGCTGTATATGGTACAGATTGAGTCTCCTATATCTGGAAATTCAAAATCTAAATTGCCCTAAAAACCAAAACTTTATTGCCACCTCTGTTTTTGTGGAAAGAAGCCTAGTTGCCCATTCAGCACCCACTAAGTTTTTCCTCAAAGAGCTCTGACAGACAAAACAGGGGAAATGACGGGAATATTGTGTTATACAAAGCTCATGTAAAAAGCAGGTATCCCAGATGCGCCTGTGCTCCTCTTCCATTATTATTTATTTATTTAAATAATTTCTACCATGCTCTTCTCACCCCACAGGAGACTCAGTGTGGTATACAAACTTCATGCAGAACACATATTATAGGCAAACATTCAGTGCCATTATACAATTGACAGGACAAACAATACCTAAACAGAGGTACAGGCTTCCCCCCCCCCCCCATCTCTGACATCTGGAGGCTGTGCTTGACTCTGGCCATGGGGGGAGGGTGCTGTCACTCCATTTTTCCTGCCGGGGGGCATTTTTGTTGTCCATAGATGCTTCCTGATCAAGTCGTTGGTATGTTCTTTATCCTCTCCATTGGCATCCCCTTGTCGTGGGGGAGAGGCTTGTGTACCCTAATGAAGTTTGATCTATTCTGGCGGTGGCATAATAGCCACCGGTAGGGCCTCCCATGCCAGACAGGTCACAACCGAAGGGTCTGACAAAGAGTGTCAATGAGCAGGATGTGCTCTCTAGCCTTTTGGCAACCATCCTAAGAGAAGGAAAACTCTAATTTCAAACCCAGGCAGATGGTGCTCGTCTAACCCTGTTAGGTCAACCACCTAGAGCACCCCGTTCTTTACCTGGAAAGGGGCTTGCACCCCCTTGGTCAGCTGCTCTTGCACCCAAGGGTCGTCCCGTTGGCGCGCCTGGACCCGGTCACTCAGAGTTCTCTTGTCCCCAGGGGCCGGCGGGGCCACTGGAGGGTTCACAGGGGTCGCCCGAGCAGCTGCAAAGTTCTCCGCTTTCAGCAAACGTGTCTCGGAAAGCCCTTCTCCGCCACGAACATACTCCGGCTTCCGGGACAAAGCGTCGGCTTGCTTGGTCTTCTTGGGGTCACATAGTGGATGCGGAAATTGAATCTCTCAAAGAACAGGGACCATCTCTGTTGCCTCTGGTTCAATTTGTGCTGGGTCTTCAAGTGCTCCAAATTCCGGTGGTCGGTGTGAACTTCCACCGGAATTTGGAGCACTTGAAGCAGATGTCTCCAAACTTCAAAGGCTACCTTGATGGCCAGGAGCTCCTTCTCCCAAATGGTATAGTTCTTTTCCGGAGCCGTCAGCTGCCGGGAGTAGTAGGCACAGGGTAAAAGTCCGTCCCTGCGGCTGTAGCAGGATCGCTCCCACTGCTACATCCGAAGCATCAGCTTGCACGATGAAGGGGGTGCGAGGGTTGGGGTACTGCAGAAGCGGCTGAGTGGTGAACAGCTGCTTCAACTTGCGGAACCCCACATCTGCCTCCGGTGTCCACCGGAACGGCATCTTTCCCCGCAGGCACTGGGTGATAGGATCAGCCCACTTGGCAAAGTCAGGAATGAACTTTCTGTAGTAGTTGGCAAAGCCCAGGAATCTTTGAATGTTTTTTTTTTGCTGGCCAGAGCCGTCCAGTCAGCCACAGCTTGGACCTTGGTGTCATCCATGGCAATGCCCGTAGGTGAGATACGATAGCCCAGAAAGTCCACCTCTCGCAGATCAAAAGCACATTTCTCCAGCTTGGCATAGAGCCCGTGGGCTCTGAGTCTCTGGAGTACTTCCTTGACATGGCGGTCATGGGTCGCCTGATCCGGAGAAAAAATCAGCAGGTCGTCCAGGTAGACTGCCAGATAACGATCCAACAGGTCTCGGAAAATGTCATTCATGAAATGTTGGAAACAGGCTGGGGCGTTGCACAAACCGAATCCCATCACCAGGTATTCGAAACTTCCCCACTTGGTCTGGAACACCGTCTTCCATTCGTCGCCCTGACGAATCCGCACAAGATTGTAAGCACCCCTCAAGTCCAGTTTAGTGAAGACCTTGGTTCCCCGCATCCGCTCCAACAGCTCGGGGATCAGGGGTAGGGGGTAGCGGTTCCGAATCGTGATCTTGTTGAGCTCCCGATAGTCATTACAGAGCCGTAGTTCCCCCGATTTCTTCTTGACAAAAAGGATGGGCGCCCCGGCCGGGGACTGAGAAGGCCGAATGAAGCCCTTCCGCAGATTCTCATCCAGGAACTCTCGGAGAGCCTGTTGCTCTGGTTCCGAGAGAGGGTAGAGTCTCCCCACGGAATAGGGCTCCAGGTTCCAAGTCAATGGCACAATCATAGGGCCGGTGCGGAGGCAGGCGTTCCGCCTCCTTCTCGCTGAACACATCCCAAAATCCGGCATATTTCTTGGGCAGCGTGGCAACGTTTTCCACTTCATGAGCCTGGCAAGCCCGGGCTGTCATGCAGTGGCTCTGGCAATGGTCAGAAGAAAAAACTAACTGTCTCTTGGCCCAGGAGATCTGGGGATCATGAAGTGTGAGCCACACAATGCCCAGGACGATAGGGAAATCCAGTAACTTGGTCAAAAGAAAGGAAATGTCCTCTTTGTGGGAGTTGGTCCACATCTTGGTAGGGGCTGTATATTGAGTCACAGCCCCTGCTTTCAGAGTTCTCCCATCAATAGTCTGTACACCCTTTGGCTCTTGGAGATCAAGAAATTGTAATCCGGCAGACTTGGCATAGTCTGCATCGATGAAGTTGTTGGTGGCCCCCGAGTCGATCATGGCATGGACCATCGTCGGCCCCTTCTCTGGCGACCAGAGGCTGACCAGCACTAGGAACAAATGTCCAGTCTTGGGTTCGGGGGGAAGGTTAGCGACGTCGGCCGAGTGAGCGAACCCTCTTACACCCGGCCGGCCCCTTCCCCCGTTGCCTGGATTGCTTCCTCGGCCTCCGGGGTCCCTCCAAGGGCGGCTGAGGCCCGAGGAGTCTTTCCACGCGGCTTCTGGGGGCATTCTCTAGAAAAATGCCCAGCTCCTCCGCAATACCAACACAGATTTAGGCGTTGACGGCGTGCTTTTTCCGCCGGATCTACCTTGGGGCGCACAGTCCCAAGCTGCATGGGCTCCGGCTCATCCAAAGGTTGGGGAACAGGGGCAAACTGTCTGGGCAGGAACTGGCCGGCCCCCGACTCCTTCCGCGCCGCCGGCTTCTCCACTGCACCTTTATCCCAACGCCTCCTGGTCTGCAATCCCGCTTCCACTCGTAAGCTCAAGGTGATTGCCGCCTCCAGGTCCGCGGGACGGCCATGCCCTCTCAGCATCTCTTGTTGCATCTCCGATGACAACCCTTTGATGTACTGGTAACGAAGAGCAGAGGGGTTCCAATCCACCTGGGCAGCCAGCACATGGAAGCGGGAAATATACTGGGACAAGGACATGTCCTCATCGACAACCGGTCTAAGTCACGCTCGGCCAACTCCGCATTCACTGGGGCTCCCCAAGTCGCCTTGATGGCATCCAGAAAGGCTCTCAACGTGGCCACATGGGGGGATCTGGCCCGGATCAACGTAGTCGCCCACGCTGCTGCCGTTCCTTCCATCAGGTTGTATACAAAGCCCACCTGGGCCCGATCCGTGGCAAACTCATTGGGCCGGAGCTCCAGGTACATGTCCACTTGACCGATAAACACCTCGACTTGAGCCGGATTGCCTCCGAATCGTGCAGGCACGGACAGCGAGGGGTGCCGTCCGGCCCTGGTCCTTAGTTCTCCCAGTTCTTGCTGCATCTCGGCCACTTGGGCATCAGTCAGCTGAGTCATGGCGGCAACGTTCTTTGCGCGCTTCCTGCGGCGTCCCGTGATGTGACAAAGGGGTTCTTGGAGTACTTCGGTCAACTGTCACGTTGCACGGACTTGACCGGCCCCTTAATCACACACACAGAGACGGACTGAAGGCTAACTACTTTATTGAATATATAAAAACAGTTCAAAAGGTATATTGTCCAAAAAAATAGCAAAAGCAAATCCAAAAGCAAAAGGCAATCAAATGTCCAAAACAACTTGGTAAAGTATCCAAAAGACTTAGCAAGGTTCCGCACAGCAATGCGGATTCAGGAACAGGGCAAGGTACAAGATGCAAAACAAGACTTGGTAAGCCACTAGCCAACCTAGCTCCATGGACGAGCTTCGCTTCACGTCTGCTCAGATGAGACGTGGCCGAAGTACTGAGGATCCGTTCCCACGGATCCTATACTTAATCTTTCTGCCGAGGTCCCCGACGGTCTAGGCTTCATCGTCTCCAATCTCTGCTGACAGACCTCGGCCTGTCTAGGCTATGGAACCAGCCCCTCCTGCTAGTCTCGATGTCTGTAGCACAGCAGTTCTCGTTTGTGCCTGGGGGCCAGGGAACAGGACCGGGGGTGCCATTAGCATTAGGGCCTGCACCAGCAGAGATAGATTCTGAAGAGGATTTGGAAGGGTTAGCTGAAGGAGAGTTTTCCATCACCGGGCCCCTTTCTCCCACTGAAAGCTTGGCTTGGGATGAAGGTTGGCCTGACCCCTATGAAGACATAGATGATAACCAGGTGCAATTAGAAAGCAGTGATAGCGAAAGTTATGAACGGCCGGGTGGGAGGGGCTCACAGGATCTTGTAAGTGAAAACATGGAAGAAAGCGGCTGGGAAGATTCTAGGGAGGAGAGCTCTCATGGAGATAGAGACCCAGGTGCTGGGAGACAAGGCCGAACCTTTGATAGGAGACGTAGCATCGAGTCCAGCAGAAGGGGATGGTATCACAGCCTAGACAGGCCGAGGTCCCGTACCACAGATTGGAGAAGGAGAAGCCTAGAGCGTCGGGGACCTCGGCCGAAAGATTAAGTATAGGATCCGTGGGAACCAATCCCCAGTGCTTCGGCCACGTCTCTTCTGAGTAGACGTGTAGCGAAGTGGGTCCACGGAGCTAAGTTGGCTAGTGGCCACCAAGTCTTGCCTTGCATTTTGTACCTTGCTTTGTTCCTGAATCCGCACTGCTTTGCGGAGCTTTGCCAAGCCTTTTGGATTATTCATCAAGCTGCTTTTGAATAAGTGATTGCTTACAGCCTTTGGATTGCTTTTGCTATTTTTATGGACAATATTCCTTTTGAACTGTTTCTATATATTCAATAAAGTAGTTAGCCTTCCGTTCGTCTCTGTGTGTGTGATTAAGGGGCCGGTCAAGTCCGTGCATCGTGACAATGTCCCGTCTCCTATCGAAAGTACGGCCTTGCCTCCCAACATCTGCTGCCCTATCTCCGTGAGAGCTCTCCTCCCTAGATTCTTCCCAGCCGCTCTCTTCCATGTTTTCACTTAAAGGATCCTGTGAACCTCTCCCTCCTGGCCGTTCATAAGTTTCGCTATCACTGCTTTCCATTTGCACCTGGTTATCTGTCTCGTCGTAAGGGTCAGGCCAACCTTCATCCCAAGCCAAGTTTTCTGTGTGAGAAGGAGGCCCAGTGATGGGAAACTCTCCTTCTGCTAACCCTTCTAAATCCTCTTCAGAATCCATCTCCGCTGCTGCAGGCCCCAATGCCAATGGGACCCCCGGTCCTGTCCCCTGCCCCCCAGGCACAAACGAGAACTGCTGTGCTACACTTATCTGATGCTTCTTCCATCCATCTTGTCATTACCCTAACACCCGTAACAGTGTATGAGGGTACAGCAAGAGCATAGGTCACTACTTGAATTATGTGATACTCCTCCACCACCGTTTTGTCAGGCCACACCCCTATAACTCTGAGTAACTAAACAGTTCATGTTACACTGTAAAAGGAGTGATTAGCTCTTGTTATGTTACAATAGTAATGTAAATTAGTTATTATTGCAAAAAAGGGAATAGTTTACTTGTAACAAGTGAGTGATAGCTACATGCATGCAAACTCTGTATCAGTGATCTCTATTTCCATACCTTCATGAGAATATTGCTCCCATGCTCTGTCCTCAATAGTCACAACGTTATCATATTTGGACTAACTCTTCCCAACATAGTTCAGCAATAGATGAGTTTGTTTTCCATACATCCTCCTAACATTTTCCCTGCTCTTATTGATTCTTTCTTTTCTCACAAAGCACTTCAGACGCTCATTGTTCTGGAAATGAGCTTAAGAAAAATATATAAATATTAGATGCATCCATACATTACAGCATATACTATGCTCTATGGAGCACTGTATTATGCTTATTGCCGTTTGTGTGATAAATAGACCTACCTTAAGAACAATTTATTCATATATTAATGTGCCTTGTGGGAGACATAATCAGCTTCATTAGAGGACATTATTATGGTAAATCTCTGCAAAAACATCTTGCATAACAAGACAACAAGATCAATAAAAAGCCTCATCATACATGGATAATATTGGTAAAAGACAGTGGGTTTTACAAATGTTAATACCGGGCTCTTTGCAATTGTGTTCAGGGAAGTGCAACATTATTTGACTGCAATTCAGTCCACTGTTTCTGTTCAATAGGTTCCCTCCATCAATGCCCTATATCAAGGCAAAGGCATCATTTTCAGACTGCAAATAGATTATTTTACTCAGATCTTTGACTCTGCAAATTACTCAGGTTTCTATTTGCAATGTTCACACGAGTGGAAATGACCCATTGGTGCCTGTGATGATTTAGGCCAGGGGTGCTCAGAAGGTCGATCGCAATCGACCAGTCGATCTTTGGGCCTCTTCCGGGTGATCTTCAGGCCCTGACCAGATCAATTTACCTGTCACCACTGCCACGCGTGCGCTCCCAGCGCCGCCTTCCTCAGCTCGCGCGGCTTTGGAGACCGCTTCGAGCGTTGGTGCATGTGCGCTGGGCGGAAGTGGATGGAGGCAGAGCGTGGAGCTCTTGAGGTGCAGGCTGGGAAGGGCAAGGTGGCAACAGAGGAGGAGGAGGCCGAAGCAGCCCGAGGGGGAATAAGCAGCGCCAAAGCAGCCCGAAGGAGAAAAGAGCCAGGCCCGGCTCGGCCTCGGAGGGCTCAGCCTCCTGAGGGGTGATGCGATTGACAGCCGATGAAGAAGGAAGAAGCCGCGCTGGCAGAAGAAGGCTGCGGCGGGAGAGCGCGCGGGACCTCTGCCCTGCCTCTCATCCGGAAGCTGCGGTGAGAGAGGCCGGAAGCCCCGCACTCTCTCCCGCCGCAGCAGTGCTCCCTGTATGCCACTGCTGCCCGTTGGACTAATTGAAGCTTCTGGGCCATCTTCAAAGACAACCCCAGTAGAGCATGTTGCAGTGGTCTATACGAGATTTCAATTTGTTCACCCTCATCCAGACCATCACTGCCTCCAAGCACCAGTTCAGGACCTGAACAGTCTTCTTAGCTGTGGGTAGAAAGGAATGATAAAGTTGGATGTTCTCTGTATAAAGATGGTATTGAACTCCAAACTGTGGATGATCTCCCCTAGCAGCTTCATGTGTATGTTAAACAACATGGGAGACAATATTGAGTCCTGTGGAACCCCACAAGTCAATGTCCCTCAACAACACCTTCTGAGAAGGAACCTCCAAGGACTGGAGCCACTGCAAAACAGTGTCCCCAAGCCCCATTCCCACAAAGCAGTCTCAGAAGGATACCATGGTCTATGGTATCGAAAGCCACTGAGAGGTCTAAGAAAACCAGCAGGGATACACTGCCCCTGTCAAGTTCCCTACACAGATCATCCACTAAGGAGACCAAGGCTGTTTCAGTTCCATGCCCCAGCCTAAAGCCAGACTGCGACAGGTCTAGAAAAAAGTGGGTACACATACATCACTATAGGCTGCACATCCCTTTTCCCAGAATTTCACATTGGTCCCAAGTCTAAAATTGCTTTTTGATGGCTCAGTGTACACAGACTTTATTTCATTAAAATTATTAAAATGGTATATAAAACTACCTTTGGACCACATGTGTAAGAAGTGTATAAAGAATAAATGAATGTTAAGTTCAGACATATCTCATTATGTATGCAAATACAGTATTCCACAATCCAAACAGATCAGAAATCCAAATCACATCTAGTCTCAAGCATTTTGGATAAGCATGCATGACTTGTAGTAGGATTCCAGCCAATATGTACCATAGGAAAGCAACAAAGAATTACAGGAACTTTTTTAAAAGTTACTTTTCCCACACTAAGAACTATTATGATCTTCCTTACCATAAATGCTTAGTGGATTCATCATGGACTATCCACTAACCTAGGAGTCCTCAAACGAAGTCCCATGGGCCAGCATCGACCCTGCAAGGTCATTTATCCAGCCCCTGCCCCTTCCCTAAACTTTAGATTTAGGATTGCCCTAAGTCTGAAACTTGAAGGCACATAACAACAATCCTAATGTAACCTGACTATCATCAGCCAAAAGCAGGTACACACGTCCAATTGAAATGCTGGTAAGTTTATGTTAGTTAAAATTATTCTTCATTTAAAATATTGTACTGTATTATTGTATTATTCTTGTGTGTGTGTGTGTGTGCATGTGCATGCATGTGCAATCTGAAGGACTGTGAACTAGCCTTCTGCTTAAAAGGTTTGAAGATTCCTACACTAGCTACTTTACATCTGGGAGTGACAGTCATACAACTCTTTGAACATTTATTTTCTGTACATTATAAATTGTGCTGACACAAACAGTTATTTTGGAAGAGCAACCTGTCCATTACCATCATTGGATGTCTAAGCTGAGAACTGTTGCTCTTTAGAGTTTGAGTTAAACAGCCATATTCTAACATTTGAAATCTCAGTTCTTATGACTCTTAGGCACTGTAGCATGCCATTTGAGAGCAAAATTCCACCAAGTGGTAGAGTCTGATTGTTCTCTTAGCAGCCTTTGAATGTAGCTCACGTTAAGTGTGCTCCACATCTAAAAAGTAGTATGTCCATGAGATAACATTGGGTTGCAACCTTTCTGTGAATGGAAATAGTCCTTCCATTCACAAAAGGGTTGTTCTGTTTGCAACAAGGTCTCATGCAGAAAGGGCCCTTGTGAAAAAGGCAAGGCTTCTGTTCAAAAAAATGGGAGAGGGAGAGAAAATGTTACTCCTTTCCACCTGAAGATTCCTGGATCCTCTGCGTCAAGTTTTGTTGGGGTTTTTTGGTGGGGGGGGGGGGGTACAGGGGATTGTAGACAGAAGAAGAAATGAGAGAAAAACAGTTTCTCCCTTTCAATGAGCAAGAGTATTTTATGAATGGAATACTATTGATGGATTTTGAGTCATTGGAAGAACACAATACAAAATTACAAGCAAATTGAGATAAACCTTCTGCTGTGCTTTCTGCAACCAAACTTTCCTATCTCAGAATGGCCTTTTTAGTCTTCAACGCGCTTGTAAAAAGCGTGGGATGCGTCCTTCCTAAGAATCTTCATTTGCGAAGTAATGCCGAGGAGGAGGACAAGCAAATTAGAATAAACTTAGTTGAAGTTGATTTTGTTTTGTGAGGTCAGAGTAGGAAATTTGGTGAACAGGTACTGATATATTTACACTAAAAGTGTTTAATCAATTATATATACGTTGAAAGAGGACACTCTCTTATTCTCTGTTACAAATATTTTGGAGAAACAGTTTAATTGTTATGCTCTTCAATGTTCCCCAAGGCTCCGCTCCTTTCCTCTATCACCTTCTTCCTCCAATGATTTTTATTTTTCAGGATGTGCTACTCTACCCTATGACAATTTTTTCTTGTAAATTCCCCATTAAGAGAAGGAGCGCCAATGCTCTGATTATATGACCAGGATAAAAACAACAACTCTTAAGCCCACCTTTAAGTTGTCTTGGCTGCTAAAAGCCTGATTTTCTTAAATAACTGCATGTGAAACACAGTTCAAAAATACAAAATCTTGTGACAACTGAAACCACCACGAAGATTAGACTACATAGTATAGATGATATGCTCGTATATTTTGTCTTGGGGGATGGAATGAGTTGGTTAGTTTTGTTCATGCTGAGGGCTGGCTGTTTGCCACATTCAAGTTCAAGAAGAAACCCTCACCCCTCTGTCATTCAGGTCCGTTAATGTGCATATTTTGCGTTCTCTTTCAGATGTGGGCCGAGTCTCTTGTGTGAGTCATCTGGAACGATTTACTCTCTTGGAAAGTTTATGTTTCGCACCTGTTCTTGGATTGCAGCTGTCTGGACTCAAGCCCATTCTGAGTCTTGGACTGGCATCCTCAGAAATTGCAGGCAGGGATCCAACCTTGGCATGCCCATTTGACTCTGGCGAAATGATAAGGAGAGCGGCCACAACAGTCTGGAAAAAGAAAAGACCAGGGTGTATTCCTTGTGACTGTTATAAAACCTTGTGGGCTGCATTGGTAGTTTGAGCAGTTAGGAAAACTGATTAGGCTTCACCATGTTTCCTAGGCTGCCCTGTGCTGCAGAGCTGAACCAACATTTTGCTGCCTGGCATGAAGGACAAGATGCTCCTCCATCCCACTTACTGAAGCTGACTAGACTTCCAGTGTAGTTTTTCTCAGCATTGGCAGCAAGACAGCATCCTTTGCCACATGCAAGGGAAGCAGGCCCATTTAGGGGTGTAGGATCTGTGTGAAACAACAGCAGCAAAAAAGTAGAGAAACAGTTGGAGAACCTAAGAAGAACAGCTAAAAAACAGTGTGCACCTCCCACGTTAAACAGTTGTCTTGCTCTCTTTAATAGTTAGGACAATCTTCTTTAACTAGAGAGGTGTTTAAAGCCCTAGTTTTAGTAAGTGCAATCAGGTAGTTTAATTTCACCTTCTGTGCTTGTTGGCTGTGTTTTTAGATTGTTTTGCTCTCTTTGTTTCAAAGAAGCCACTACTTCTGAAAGCAAGCCTTTAATGTGTACTGCTCACTGTGTAAGCACAGCTTAAGATGTGCCAGGATTGTTTTACCAACAGTGTTGTAGTTGAGCCTGAGGCTGAGAGAGAAGAGACTGTAGCCAGAAATACTAAAAGGTCTACTCATGAGCAAGAGTAAGGTGAGGAGCAACAAAGGAAGAGAATCAGGCAAATACTTAATGAGTCTTCAGAGGATGAAACATTTTTAGGGTTTTCAGAGGATGATGGGTGTGGTGATGAGGAGCAGTCTATGGGAAATGGGGTTGGGGACTCACAGAGCTCAGAAGAGGTATCTAGTGACATGGATTGAACTAAGGTGTAACAGATATGGGACATTTGTGAAGAACCTACAAGTAGTGATTCGTTTGTGGGATTCAGAAGAGATGGGAACTGGAGTGATGGGAATCAGGTTTCTTGCTGGGGTGAACTAAGTTGTCGCAGAAGGCGTATGGCTTGGCATGCGAGGCAAAGGGCAGCATGTGAAGAAGTGGTGGCAGCTGAGAGGAATGATAACGGGATGTCAGTTCAATTAAGTGCAGAGGAATAGCTTTGAATAAAAGGGGCTTGTAATTAACCATTCTTTGCAGCTGGCAAGGAGTTGTACTTGCCCTCCAAGCTCTGCCCTTTGTTGCTGGATTGCTGCTGGACTGTTCATTGGGCGTGTATTTCTGGCCCTTGAACTCTCTTTCTGGATGCTGGTATTGTATTTGGTGGGTTCCACATCTTGTATACTCTCATCGGCTGCACCACTTTAAATCCCTGTGTGCTAGATTTGACTGCCTTCCTGCTTCGACTCCGGACTGGTTTGATTTCACTACTTCGCTGGCTTCTCTTTTCGGCTTGACCCAGAACTGCTTTGACAATTTTGTACTGCTTGCCTCTCCCTCAGTTTGACGGCGATGGATTGGCTGACAATGTGCTGATTCCCATTTTCCTGTGTTTGCTGAGTTTTTGAGTAATGCACCCGCGTTTCCGGCGGTTTAATCCGTTTTTTCTTTGTGTGATTCTTTTGACCTGGCTGGTTGTATTTTGTTTGTCTGAGTTCATTTGCTCAGCTTTTCAATGCCTTTAGGCAGTTTTGAACGGTTTTTGGAAGCCTGTGACTTGTTAATAAACTTTTACTGTTTACTTTACTGGGCTTTGCTCTTTTAAGGTGGTCTAAACCATGACAAACAGCATGGCATTCCAAAAGATTTCAGGCCCAAAATCTTGTGATATCATGATGATGCACCCTGTTGATATTATATATGCAGGCCCTTGTGAGGTCACTGAAGCAGGGGAAGAAAAGTTGATTAGTTCTAGATCAGATGCTTTGGAGCCAGCTGATTGCGAAAGTGACCTTGTTGGCGGTCTGTTACCAAATTTTGAATAATTAGGGAATATGACAAACCAGAACAAGAGAGAAGTATTTCTTCAGTGACTTGGCAGGTCTCAAAATGTGTTTTCTGGCTACAATAGTTGTTGATCTTGCTAGGATCTCACTGTTACTTGAAACATATATGGTATGTGGGGGACGTTTATCCAAGTCCTGGGCTGGGTTTGTGAGAACTTCACTGCCAGCCTTCAGAAATTGTTTTCCCCAGACTCTGATCTTCTCTTGCTGCCAGAGCTTTTAAAAGGCTCACACAATGCCAGCTTTCTCCTTCTTGTGGTGCTTCAAATGACAAAGAATTATATCTATCTAATCCAGTCCACTCCCCTCATTCCTGGTAATTTGGCTCATCAGCATTACACAACTCCAACATATACACAGAAAACTTTACATGGAACCAAAAGACTCTGGCTCCGGCTGGAAGATGTATGCCCAGGCTTTAAAGCCATTTTACTTAGAACATGTAAAAGTTGCCTTCCTCCAGTACTATTCACTGTGACAGTTGTCTCCTTGCATGGAAAATCAGATCCGATTCACACTGTACACTTATAGCACAGTAATTCTATTTTAATTATCATGACTTCACAGTAAGTAATCTGGGTGTAGTTTTGGTGAGAGGCACTAGAGGAGCTCTCTGGTTGAGAATTTGGAATATTCCTCCCTCAACTGCAACTCCCAGGATTTGATAGCATGAAAACCCGGAAGTTAAAGTGGAACGATAGTGCTATAATTGTGTCATCTGAAAGGGTCGTACTACACAGAGCAATTTCTTGAGATGGAGCAACCCTAGACTTGTTGTGAGAAGATCTGTACACAAGGTCTTGCTTGTACAGGGATCTGGATCTTTAGGCTGGATATATTTCTTGTACCTTTAGCAATATCCTTTTAGCAGTCTTTCATTACTGAAAAAGATATTTTCTCTCTACTGGGTTTTATCCTGTGCTGAGATTCCACTCTTTGCATAATAAAGCACCATGGTAGAGCAAAACAGCTGTGACTCCTCTATTATGGCTCACTAAATCCTCTATTTTATTAATCCTGATAGATCTGAAATAAGCAAAATAGATGGACAGTCTGGGCATCCCTGTTTCCAAAGTATGAAGGCACCCCTCTGGTTCAATGGCATATGATCTGAATAAGACCTCTGTTTTGTGAACTATTAGACCAGCACCCAGATGGCCCAAATACCAAAGCCACCTGAGCTCTTTACAGTCACAGCTTCAAAGCTGGGATACAACACTTATTATGTGATGAAGGTGTATCAAAACAGATGCTTGTCTGTCCTTTGTTGTAGTCTCATGGTTGGAAGAAGCCCTTCTGTGCAGTAAATGGATTAACACTAATTTCCACATGGTCATCTTTTGCCAACAGGTAAATTAAAGTAGGTCAAATAGATTAGCACAAATCTGAATTGTGACAATTTGGAATGGGAAACCATTTATGAATAGAATTAAATAAATAAATAAATGAATAAATAAATAAATAAATGAAATGGAGATATATTGGGATGATGCGAATCAGACACTGTAATTGTTGTCATGTCACTACTGCTGTATTTTTTTAAAAGCCAGTATATGGAACATGTTTTAATGTTTTTATTGGAAAGTGCTTGTTGTAGTTTTAGAAGTTGTATATTTTATGTCATGGCCTATGGCTAGTACAATAAACAATTCATTCAATAAATAAATACAAACCTCAACACATGCTAGTGGTGAAGAATTAACTAGCTCTTAGAAGCACATAAAGTGTTTGTTTGTTTGGTTTGTTTTTTTTAAGGAACAGTAGTGATAACATTGAATTTCTGGAGTGAAATAATGAATTTTTGTTTGTCTCATAATTTATACAGATTTAAAAATGTAGCTCTGGGCATAGTCATTCACACACAGGCAACACACTGGAGCCAATGGAATTTATCGATGCATAATTGTGATAGATTTGCATGAGAGAAGGTGCTTTCCAACATGAGGTTTAAATAGCCATTTAGTTAAGTCTCTGCTCTTCTTTTTATGTGAAGTATGTGATCTTAGTGAATGCAAAATAGAAAGAAAAAAGAAATGCATTTGTCATTGCAATGAGGATTCTGGTTAATGTAGGCTTTGTGTTTGCATTACAAAATTATTTAAACCTCATGTGTAAAAATACCCAAAAGAAAGTAAAATTTTCAGGCAGCTATCAGCTTACTAAACCCTTTTGTCTTTCATGGTATAGTCAGTGGAGGGCATTGAGAGGATTGAGCTGTTATCTCTAACCATTTTGTAGTATGCTTTGTCACATTACCATCATAAAATAATTTATCTGAAGTCTCAGTATTCTAAACTGGGCATCCATTATCTATTATAGAGTGTTAAGGCATTACATTAAAGGTCTTTGGTGGGAGAAGGACAATGACAATGGAATTATCACAGGCAATAGACGAATTATTGAACAGATGTTCCTTCAAAAACCCTTTAAAAGCAAAAGTGATGTTTGGAAAAGGAGTTGTTAGGAAGCAGCTAAAAGCTAGTACCCTATCAACTATCCATCTATGATTCTACTTGAAATTGCAAAGGACATGTCCCCTTAGAGTTTGCTTTTGAATGTTACTTCAGTTTCAAAAGTAACTGATCAACTGATTAATTATAAATAAGGAATCACTGCTTACAAGAATGGAAAACCAATCTAAAGGCAGTTCAGCTCACTTAATTTGTTTTTCCGTTATTTAACTTCTTGCTGGAGTCCATGGCTCAATACAATCCAGATTTTCACACTTTATTAAAATATATACTGGTACAGGGTGCCTAGAGTAAAGGTTGATATCAGTTTTGCTCACTCTTGAATACAAGTTAACACTTTCCCAAAGAATAGGGTGATACTACTTGTGGTTAAACAATGGTGCTGAGGTGCGTAATTGAAATATCTTAAAACAAATAAGCTATCAGTGTATCTATCCTACAGCACTATTTATTTATTTTTATTTTTATTTATTTGATTTTATATACCGCTCTTCCCTGCGGGCTCGGGGCAGTTTACACAACAATCAATTAAAATTCACATAAAACACATAAAATACATATAAAACATTTGTTCAGGTAAAAGGACATGGTCAGCAATTAACCGGGAGAACTTAAGTTAAAGGTGAGCTTAAACAGAGTTGTTTTGCATGCCCTCTGGAAAGGAACTAACTCCGTGATGGCACGAACATCGTCCCGCAATGCATTCCATAGCGTCGGAGCCACCAATGAGAAAGCTCGTTGTCTTGTCACAGAGAGGTGACAGGAGCAGACTGATGGAATTGTCAGAAGATTTTGTTCTTCTGAACGTAGTGAACTTGAGGGAACATACAGGGTGAGACGGTCCCTCAGGTACACTGGCCCTAGACCATACAAGGCCTTAAAGGTCAAAACCAGCACCTTGAATACAATCCGGTACTCAACTGGTAGCCAGTGCAGTTGTTGCAAGATAGGAGTGATATGCTCTCTCACCGATGTTCCCACAAGCAATCGAGCGGCAGCATTTTGCACCAGCTTGAGTTTCTGGATTGTTGACAAGGGGAGGCCAATGTAGAGGGTGTTACAGTAGTCTAGCCTTGAGATGACTGTCGTCTGGATTACCGTGGCCAGGTCATCCCTGGATAGGTAAGGAGCCAGTCGCCTAGCCTGTTGAAGATGGAAGAATGCTGTCCTGCTAACCGTGGAGATCTGAGTCTCCATGGACAACAGTGGGTCCAACTGGGCTACCAAGGATGCCGGGCTTAATTGTTCACCATCCAGGGTATTGTGATGTCCTACTCTTTAACTTTCATTGGTCCTTCCCATGGAGTCCTGGAATCTGTAGTTTAGCACACTCTAACCCCCATATTCCAAGACCCCAGCCATCACTTACAAATTCTGGAAACTGTGGATAATAGCAAACCCTATATTTTACCTATACTTGAGTTGGAAGTACTGGAGGAAACTTGAAAGATCCACAAACACTTCAGAGTGAGGGGACAGGACAGATTGCATTTTTTGGAACATGGGGAGGTGAAAATGTGGATAAGGGGATCATACTATACTTACTCTTATTTGTTGGAGAACTCTTACATTCTGGGTGTTTGTAACACGGGGAGGATTTGTATGAACCAGATGATCTAGGGCCCCTTCCCCAAAACTGTATAACATCCACACTGAATTTAATTATATGGCAGTATGGACTCAGTTCATAGCAGATATTGTTGATTATCGGCCCTAATATTCTGAATTATATGGCTATGTGGAACAGCCCTAGGTTTATTTATTTATTTATTTATTTATTTATTAGATTTATTGGCCGCCACTCCCAGTGGCTCGGGGCAGCTTAGATCACACACCACAATAAAATAACAATCTACAATAGCATTAAAACCACAGAATAAAAACAATTCCTAAAAGAAAACATAGTCTTTTAAAAGATAGCATATCACAGCTCAAAGGTTTGCCAGAATAGGACCGTCTTGCAGGCTTTCCGAAAAGCCAGCAGATTGCGCAAGGCCCTAACTTCCAGAGGCAGTGCATTCCAGAGGACTGGGGTGATGATGGAGAAGGCCCTTCTCCGTGTTGAAGTTAGATGGTATTGTTTAACATTGGGCATGGCTAAAAGGTTCCACTCTTCAGATCTAAGTGTTCTCGTGGGACAGTATGGGGTTAGGCGGTCCCTCAGGTACACTGGCCCCAGACCATACAAGGCCTTGAAAGTCAAAACTAGCACTTTGAAGGTGATCCGGTACTCAAAGAGGAGCCAGTGCAGTTCCCGCAGACTAGGTGTAATGTGGCAGCTTGCAGGGGCTCCTGCGAGCAACCGAGCTGCGGCGTTCTGCACCAGCTTGAGTTTCCGGGTCACGGACAAAGGCAGGCCAATGTAGGGAGCACTATAACACAAGTTATCTAGTTTGCATTATGCAGCTCTAAAGATGTGAACCCAAAGAGATAGAGATAAAGCACTTCAATATCCTTTACAAACTATTTAAACACAGAAAGAAAGAGTCTTGTAAGTATCTTCTATTGAAAAAGAATGTGCTCAGCTATAATTTCCATTCATGAAGCTGTAAGATGACTCCTCTGTTGGCTGCTCGTCCTTTTCCCTTCTGCATTCAAGTGAGCTTTGGATCTGTGCCACAATAGAACCAGCTACTTAACATACTCACAAGATTTATTTATAGCAAAATAAGCCTTCTTGTGCTTTCTGCTAAACAGAGCCAGGGTAGTTCATCTATGTGATGGAGATCCTATGTGCTACAAGGTAGATTAGGTTTATTATACAATGGTGACTTTGCTACAAGCCTTTGAAATGCCAAGTTAACGGCAGAATAAGGCTGTTGGGGAGTCATATATCTCTTACAATATTAGAATATATATTGAGGAAGAACAAACACTGCACCACTAACAAATCTTTGAATAAACCTCAACTTGTGTTGAACTGTCTGTTTCCATAATCCAGTTAATACATTCCCCTTGGAGAGAGAAAATGGAACAGAAACCTTTTAAAAAATACATGTATAAAAACACTAAGTGGAGAGACATTATTCAATCACATTACAGATTTGTTTTAAACCTTCCATTGTTTTGACTGGCATGAAAGGACAATATTCATCTTGCTGTATTCTCATTATCCATAATCAAGATCTCTTTCCATTAATTGAAATGGAATTGTATAAACATGGTTGTGTTTGGTTGCACCTGTCTTAAAGTTAGATAAGGGGCCCATGGGTACGCAGGTAACCTGGAAAAAAAATGACATAATTATGGAGGAAAAACACCACAGACAACTAATAAAGTACCATATATCTAAGAAAGTATTGTAACAAGAACAACAACAAAAACTTTATTATGGTCACTGACCAGCAGAAAGCAGGCACAAGCGCAACCCTGATTGAAGGGAAGGACAATTTTTCACCCAGTAAGCAGTTATTTAAAATTAGATTAGAAGTCAATATAAAAATATATTTTAAAAAAGACAGGATATTGTTATCTCCCCCCTAACCATTACAGAGTGTCAATCATCATCCTTGAGGGTCTGAGGTGTTTTTTTTAAGAGCAGCAGCACAGAACTTAGCAACACTGTACACAAAACACAAAGTTATTGTAGTGTTAGAGTCCAAAAGCAGCAGAGTGGAGTAATATGAACTTTTCACTGTGCCCTGGGGTATTTGAACAAAAAAGGCTCTGGCCATGGTCTAATGAGATTAGATTCATACACAAAACAAGATCTCTACAACATTTACACACAAATAGAACAGGGGTGCTCACACTTTTCCAACATGCGAGTTATTTATAAAACAACCAAGTCCCAAAGATCTACCTACCCACTACTTAGAGAGCCATAAAAGCAAAATATTAGGAAATTTATTTCAGTGAGAGCCATATAATATATTTTAAGACTGAATTAAACTAAATGTGAGTATAATCAGCCCCTGAGCATTCCTCACAAATGGCATGGGAGCCATACACACTGTGCCTGCGATCTGCCTGGGATCTACCAAGACGCCCTTCGAGATCTACCAGTAGATCACGATCTACCTAATGAACACCTCTGCTGTAGAACATGCATTGAAGAAGCATGTGCTCAGTTGTTTCCACATGACCAGACTCACAGGGGCATAGTCTCTGCTTGAAGGGGGTCTTCTGATACCTCCCCTCCAATACAGCTGATGGGAGGGCATGGCATCTTGCCAGGGTAAAAGCCCTTCGGTATTTGGGCACCTCCAGGTCTGTTAGGTATGCCATGGGGGCAGTGAGGTATCTAGTGGGTTCCCTAACAATGAAGGCTGGGGAACAGGCTAGGTCAGATTGGCGCTCTATGTCCAGGATTCGTTGCTTAATGAGATCCTTGGCTTGGTCCCATCTCATGCTTAGCAATTGTCCTTGGGAGAAACCTAGCATTGCGATCTTTGCTGCTACTGTTTTAATCCATGTGGACTGGAAGTCATCTCTCATGATTAGGGGGGCAAGACCACATGGGGAGAAGGATAGGTGTAGCCAGTAATTCAGAATAGTATTGTATGCCTATCTACAGATTCACTGTGAAAAGCCAACAAATGCTATAGTCAGCAAAGGAGGGATTCTCTCACCTCTGCAGGAGTGTACCATATACCATGCAGTTGTGGGCAAGTCTACATAGGGACCACCAAACGCAGCACCCAAACACACATCAAGGAACATGGAAGGCACTGCAGTCTACTTCAACCAGAGAAGTCAGCCATAGCAGAACACCTGATGAACCAACCGGGACACAGCATATAATTTGAAACACAGAAATGCTGGATCGCTCTAACATCTACCATGTCAGACTGCCCAGAGAAGCCACTGAAATACACAAGCATGTGGACAATTTCAACAGAAAGGAGGAAGCCATGAAAATGAACAAAATCTGGCTACCACTATTTTTTATATAAAAAACTCTAAAATCAAAACAGTAAATATAGAACAACACTCAAAAACAGGGGAATTCCAGACAAGAAATAATCAGGACCAGCTAATTACCTCCCAATAAAGGATCCCCCAGACAGTAAGCAGCCAGATCTTGAAGCTGCAAGACCATTAAATGCTACTCAAGGTGGCAAATTGCAACACTCACACCTGCCTCAAACAGACAAGAGTTTTTTTTCCTCCCACCTTGGACATTCTACAGATATACAAACCACATCTGCCTAGTTTCCAACAGACCTCACAACCTCTGAGAATGCCTGCCGTAGATGCAGATGTCAGGAGATAATGCTTCTGGAACATGGCCATACAGCCCGGAAAACTCACAGCAACCTAGTGATTCTGGCCATGAAAGCCTTCAACAATATACTGTATGCTTATCAATGTAAAATTTATGTTCTTCCCCAAACCAGAGCTTTAAAAACTGTTGTTTTGTGCCTTCAAATAGTTTCTGACTCGTGGCAACTCTAAGGCATATAATGGTGTTTTAGTAACAAGATTTGTTTAGAGGAAGATTGCCTTTGCTTTCCTCTGAGGTTGAGAGAGTGCGAGTTCTCCAAGGTCACCCAGTGGGTGTCCATAGCTGAGTGAGGATTTGAACATTAGTCTTCAGAATTGTAGCCCAATGCTTGAATCACTACACTACACTGACTTCCATTTGGAAAAGTTACAATCCCCATAATGTTATTGGTCATATAGTCAAAAGCTGCTTGTGCTCCTTCTATTTTTATCAGTTTCATACTAATTTATGCAATGCTTTTGATACTAAATAAATAAATAAAATTGGTCACATTGCTTGAAGGATTCTGAGAATTGTAATCAAAAGTAACTTTCCTAAGCTGTTTCTGACACAATATGTTTGACACAATCTGTCACCACGACAAGCCAACTATGACTGAGTAGCAACTGTTGTGATTTTGGATCTGAAGGTGTAACATTCCTTAAGCCTCACTCAGTGGTTTAAAAATAGTAAACATTGTTGCTCTGAGCTATTAACTAAAAGAGGAAAGGAAAAATAAGCATTGTATTAGACAGCAAGGGGCTGATACTTATCCCTTTGGTCATCTCTTGTATATATGGTTCCCATTTTTCCAGTTATGCTCACCAGTTCATATGGCCTTCGCCACTCCAATAGGGCACTTAAAACTCCACAGATGTTTCCATTTAGGTAACTTTCTAAATCTATTTTGGAAAACTTACAAAAGTCTAACCAGTAGGTGGCAGGCCTACAAAGCCTGATGTGATCACCCAAAAGCCATTTCCCTTTAGCTGAAGAGTCAGAACAATAATTTCATTCAGCATTTTCTCATTTTAAAAGTTAATAAACATTTCTAGATTTTAACTACTGCAACAGGAACAATTTAGAATGCTGAGGATGTTTTTAAAGCATAATTAGATCTGAAAGAGTCCAAGTCAGGCAATTGCACTTTTGCCAAAATGTTCTCTCTCTTCTTCTTTTTTTTTTTTTGCAGAAGTGAATAAAACAGGACATAATAAAGTGCAGATAATTTCCTTTATAATAATATTCTGCTTGTCTAATAATATTCAGCTTAGCCAAGTCACATAAGTCATTATTATTACTACCAGTATATTCTTTACAAGGTTGAAAAAGGAGGCCAGCAGGAAAAAAAAACATACAGTATATTAATATATTGTGTTCTGTCTAACCCACCCTCTGATTATTCTTCCAGGGGTTATATATACTGTATGTGGAAGTGTAATGCACCATCTTTGCAATATTGAACATGTGTGACACAACTATGTCATAATGCTTAACAATGCAGGAAGTGGTTAAGAAGTCGTTCCATTCAAATATAGTTTTTTTGTTTCTATAAATCTATAATGTAATTTTGAATATCAGTTCCTGCAGCGAGCAAATCCAAGATTCTTACAATGGTTTCAAATATTAATTTGAGTGGGTTTTGTGTGTGTGTTTGTGGGGAAGAACTTTTCTTATTTGAATGCTATGTCTTGGCAAGAACTTGTCATTATACCACAGTTCATGACCTGCTATATTCCATCTACGGCAGGCAAGGAAGTTGGCTCCCTACCTTTCCCGTCGCGACCTAGCCACAGTGGTCCAAGCCACGGTCATCTCAAGACTGGACTACTGTAATGCTCTCTACGTTGGCCTTCCTTTGCTAGTGATCTAGAAATTGAAACTGGTACAGAATGCAGCAACCTGACTGCTGGCTGGCGTCCCCATGACCAGCCACATAACACCCATTTTGCGCGAGCTACATTGGCTACCAGTGGAAGGCCGGATCACTTTCAAAGTGTTGGTACTGACCTTTAAGGCCTTGAACGGTCTGGGGCCAGTGTACCTTAGGGACCGCCTCATCCCATACTGTCTCACTAGGCCATTACGTTCTGAGTCGTGCCAACTTTTGGAGGTTCCCAGCTTCAAAACGTACCATCTTACGGCCACAAGACGGAGGGCCTTCTCGGTGATCACCACTATACTATGGAATGCACTGCCTTCCGATGTTCGTGTTCTTAAAGACCTAATGACGTTCCAGAAGGCGTGCAAAACCCTCCTGATTCGGCAGGCTTTCGGGGACTAAGACTGCAATTCTTTGACTACCTGTTCCAGTGCTGGATGCACCCCTGATGAATTGTGCTTTGCTGTGTATTTTACTGTGCTTTTACTGTATTTTATTGTGTATTATTGTGTTTTACTGTGTTTTTATTCTGTAATACTGTGTTTTAAACTGTGCTTCCACTGTTGTAAGTTGCCCCGAGCCACACTGGGAGTGGCGACTAACAAGTGTGAATAATAAATAAATAAATATTTTTATATTCTGTTGGATGGATTAGCATGTCCCCATCCCTTTCTCCAGTGCTTTCCCAACTACCAGGAAAGGGTAACATCAAACCATAGAAAAGTAACATTTTGGACTACAGCTTTTAAATTGCCCATCTAGCATGAGCAGATACAGTTTCTGGGAACACTCCAAAAAAATTTAGCAAGCTCTGGGTTAATTATGAGAAGACATGTAACCAGATAGCAGTAGAATAAAGGGAAAGCATTTATTCCCTATCAACATGATTTCTAAGCACTCCAGCTGTAGGAAGAGAGACCTCAGACTTCATAAACAGGCTAATGCTGGACAGCTCTTACACCGTAAATAAAGCACACAACCCATCTCTGTGAAATTGATCCATGTGTTGTGAAATCCACAGCTCAACAGTATGCTCAGCCATGAAGTCAGTAGAGAAATAGAGATGGAGCGTGCCAACATTTGTTTACTACCAACCATCCAACCCAAGTTAGTCTTCAATGAGTAGTTAATAATGACTTCCTTTACAAAGCAACTGCAAAACTAACAAAGATCATGACATATGCTAAATACACAAGGGTTTGGGATGCATCTTTCACCCATTACAATCTGTTATCAGTATAGGTCAGAGAGAGAGATGACATATCCAATATAATTAGGATTCCATAGTTTAGAGAGCTTTGAAAGCTTGAAGACAATTCCCATGTATTTTGTGGATATGACTACTGCAAAATATATTACAGAAGCTGTAGTACAAGGCCCAAATACAATCAGTAGTCCCATGTAGAATAGACCTATTGAATAAATTATATTTACACAAATGTTGACTTACCATGCTCCGGTTGATTCATTTGATTTCTTCTAGAGAAGACTTGATTGGATATCCCCATCATCCCAAAAATATTTCCAAACTCTGTGGTTGGCAGCAGTGCACTGCTTTCAATGGCTTAAAGAAGAACATGGGCAAGAACTATTCATCAGACATCTCTTAATTTTGGCAGTCATAGCTTGCTCTCTGAGTATAGGAAGGCTGCACTTCCATTGATATACATGTTTGTTTGGGTTTGTTTTTTTAAAGAATAATATTGGAACTCCATTTACTTTGCTTCTGCTTATCCTAGAAGTGACTGAAGAAACATTCAAGAAAGCCGCATGTGCAGCTGAACTTGAGTGCTTTGGTGGAGACTGTGGCAAAAGTCAGTTTGACCCTTGGGTCACTGGCAAAGTGTAAAGTCACCCTCAGACCAATTGTGTGGGAAATGTGAGGGTTTCTTTGCAGTAGATTCTTACTAGAACAATTGAAAAACAGTATTGGGTTTTCTTTCTCACGCTGTATAGAGGTCATATTTCATAGCTTATGGCCTCACAACCATGAAATTGCATCCTTCTCATTATGGCTTCAAGGAATTCCAGCTACAATGGCTACCTATCAATCTGTGGTTTGGGATACAAAAGAAACACAGCAGTACAGGCAAAATCACTATTAGCTGGAGTGCTCCTTGCAAGTGACACATCTCCCCAAAATCTGTTGATCATCCACTGATAGCAATATCCAGACACCCAATCCATAAAGTGCTTTTACCAGAATAAGCTCTATTCATTCCAGCAAGACTTGTACCCAGGGACCAGTTGAATATTGGACTAGTAGTTAAGATGTATTAATCTCCTCCATTCACCAGTGAGAGTTCTGTTATTGACATATCATGCCTTCTGAAGCCAAATATTAAATGTGAATTTAAGTAGCCCATATATTTTGGAGGCTCAAGGAGAAAACTAATAATAATCAAGTAGGTGTTAGATATTGTTACATCAACAGATATGTAAGACAAAGTTTACTTTTTATGTGACAATAAATAGCAATGAACATATATTAATAAAGATTTACAATCCTACACTATCCATGTTGTCTACTGACAAGTCTACCAAGTTTGAACAGAATGAATTATTTTTTTGCATGAACAAGGTATCCTGATTTCTCCATAGTGACAATTATTATATTATTTTGTCTGTTTGTTTAGGAACATGTTATACCATTTTTGGTTTACAAAAGAAACATCAATTTACTGTGGGAAGAGATACAATAAAGCTGATTATTTGACATCCTGAAATGAAGATGTCAACCAAAATTATGTTGGTTAGTCCCAACTACAGTAGATCCATCGACTCAATTGTTGGATGGCAACATAATGAGTAGTTACATCCAATTGATTCAATGAATCTACTCTAGTCAGGGTTAACAGTAGGGTTTAGAGCAATAAATACAGCAATATGTGTGTGTGTGGGGGGGGGGGGTTCTATTCTAGTTGGCACTATCCATTAGATGTAACCCAGAGGCTGAACCCCATTACATAGACCTTTTAATCCAGTTTGATTGACGTCTGAGTAATACATACTAATGTGGTGCACTGCTTCATATGATATTCAGTCTTCTTAGGTTCCTTTAAGCAGCTGTTGCAGATAAATCAGTGGTTCCCAACCTTTTTTTTTTTATACCAGGAACCACTTGACCAGGGACCACTTTCCAACATTAGTACCAAAAGGCATACAAATCGGTTTTTGGTCCACTTTAGATTTGTTTGGTTATTTGGGGTGCTGATTCAGAAAATTGAATTGGATAGGCCACATCAGGCCCTGGTGGTGCAGTGGGTTCAAATCTGGGGTTCAAATCTGGGGAGCAGAGTGAGATCCCTCTGTTAGCCCCAGCTTCTGACAACCTAACAGTTCAAAAACATGCAAACGTGAGTTACCTCCAGTGGGAAGGTAATGGCACTCCATGCAGTCATGCTAGCCACATGACCTTGGAGGTGTCTGCGGACTTCGGCTTAGAACTGGAGATGAGCACCAACCACAAGAGTCAGACATGACTGGACTTAATGTCAGGGGAAAACCTTTACCTTACTTTAGACATAAGCCATCCAGTAGTTGCCATCTGCTCACCCACAGAAAACCATATTTAATAAGCCTTGGCACTATAAGAGAGTTTTGCGTGACCAGTCGCTCTTGTTGCAACGATGTAGTTGCAATAAGGCCACAGACTATACTTTAGTTCTTGTGGACCACTAGTAGTCCATAGACCACAGGCTGGAGACCATTGGGATAAAAATGCATTTTCTACATTTGGGGTATTTCTTTGACATTTTGATTTCTCATTAAGTGTTTAGGTTAAATTTAAATGAAATACATGACTTTAAAAAAAAGACTGCCATCATCCAATCTGTTCTCAACAGTAGACTATGAGACTCTGTTAAATTAAACATATATACACATGTGTGCCTTACAGATTCATTTTAAATTGCTATTAATTTTTAGAAGTAGCAACTATCTTAAAGTTCCAAAGCGAAGTTTTCTTGATATGTCAATTTCATTGGATTGCTCAGATAATCTTGTCAGCAGCATGTTCCATTGGTAATATTTAAATTCAATACGTGCCATATTCTTTTTAATTTTCTTTCATCATCCCAGCTGTCTCTAGGAGCCGACCATGAGCCTTTCCCACTAGCTAACAAGCCTGGGGCAAACATTTACTGTAGCTCCCACACTCATTTTAATTTTTGATGCACAAAGAGAACCAATCTTTATTTTCTGTTATGCCTGACAGAGCTCTATGACTGCCCGTGAAGTTTCTGTGTATGTGTGCGCGTGTGAGTTTTGGCTTGTTCCTTCCCTGGTGAGCATCGCTGCCACATTTTAACTCAAACTTGTGGTCACCTGATACATGACCTCTCACCCTGTGACCCCATTTCCAATAGGGCTTCAAGCTGGGGGAATTCAAGAGTGTGGCACAAAGACAGTTACTTCGGGAAAGCAGGCCACTGTCTCAGTCAATGCCCTCTTATATCCCTGACACTTTTCACTAAAATATTTAACCTTCAACACTAGAAGAGATGACATTACTTTTCTTTTTCATGGTTCTGAGAGTATGACCTTTTCTATCATGAGCCTTTGCCTGCTTCGCACTTGCCATGAGGAAGGATTGCTGTAAAAGGTATATAAATATGGCTATAAGAAACAGTGATAAATACGAACAAATTGGATTTTTAATGGAGAAACATAGGATGCTTATTCCAGTTTAAATTCTCAAGTACATAAAACAGAATTAATTTGTATCTTCTCTGTACTTCCTCGTCTTTGTTAGATTATAATCCTACAAGGAGGTTTTTCTCTCTCCCATTTTTCCATCTGTAGTCTTCATGTGGTATTTAAAATAAGAAGAATTATAATTAAAGTCGTACCTTAATATATCTAGGTTTGACTTTAAGAATGGCATGTCAACTGGCCGTTTGCTGAAAGTGAATGGAAATAGCTATCCTTATTATAAATTAAACACTACCAAGACTAAAGAAAACATTTTCCAAGAAAAGACAGTACCCAGTGAATGTGGAGAGCTACTCTTCACCCTGTTGATTCCTTAACTGAATATCTTTGTACCTTTACAGCCTGCCTACTCTGAAAAAAGAGTGGCAAATGTCTGCGCTCTCACAAGGAAGACCCCAATTTGGGAGCAGACAAGTTGCTTCAGGGCTGGTAGAGGAGTGAAAACTGCAAAGGTAAGATGCAAAGTGCCAGGGGGAAACTCAACCGCTCACTTCTGTAGCCTCCCTGCAGAGTTGGAGTGTGCAGTTTCAGCACTGAATGAAACCGTCCTGACACACTGCAAGGTAGAAGCAAGAATAAGATGAAAGTACAAAAGACAGAAAAGTGCTGATAGAGGGTGAGGCACCAGAAAGCAATAGAAAAAGAAATGGACAGATAACCCCATTGGCTTCTCTGAGTCTGGCAGTATTTGCTGTTTAGACAGAAATGCTAACCCGTGCACGTTTTGCCTGATGGGGTTACATCTGTAACATGGGGTGCGTGAAGGCTGGAGCTCACTTGGAGGGAGAGCTCTCTGTGTGAAGATATATATATATATATATATATATATATATATATATATATATATATATCACAAAAACAGATGTCTGAATTCAGACCTTTTGAGCTAGAAACTCTTCCCCACAACCTGCAAGTGTGGGGTCCATGATTATCCTATTGAGGAGAAAGATAACACCTTGTACATGCTCCAGAGCAGTGTTTCCCAACCAGTGTGCCATGGCACACTAGTGTGCCATGAGCGATCATCAGGTGTGCCGTGGGAAATTGGCACTCTCCCCCCTCCTCGCAGCCCCCTCACAGGTTTCCAGAAACAAATTGAGCCTCTCCACTTGGATTTTTTTTTACTATTTTACTGGGTTTTTCGAGAGTCCCCCCCGACCACAAAAGGAACTGTTTATAACAGCTTCATGACATCCATAGTTAACTGGAAGCAAGTTTCACTCAAGGTGAAATTTCACAAAGGTCTGGAGGACAAGCTCTATGAGGAGCGGCTTGAAGAGCTGGGCATGTTTAGCCTGAAGAAGAGAAGGCTGAGAGAAGACATGATTGTCACACCCCAGACACTTTCCAAGCCCAAACCAGAGCAATGCCATGTTCCAGCCCTGAATTCAAAAAGGCCTGAAAGCAGGCCTCTGCAGTCAACTCCAAGTGAACTTCCAGCCTCCAAGGCCAGGCGCATCCCTATTAGTTCTCACGCCGATAAGCCAGCTAAAGATTCTTGAGATTAGCAGTACTCCCCAAACTCCAGGTGTTTACTCTAATGAGAAAACATTCCAACCTGGCCAAGAAGCGGTGGGAACTGAAACCTTCCCAGCCGATCCTGGGAAAGTTCTCCGACGCAGTCAGCGTATTCGGGAACGGAGACATCGGGGCCCTTAAAAGCTGGGTCTGGAGAGGGCTCCACATCTCGAGTCAACTTTTGATTTCTTTGCCTTGTCTTTGGAACTGTGTTGGACCACGGTGGTCTTCTAGTTGGAACTATTCTAAAGTTACTAAGCTTTGATTCAGAGACTTTTCAGGACTAGCCATTTGCGGCATTTCTACATTGCTCTACTTGGAACTATTTCAAGCCTTTGGGGTGCCTGGATCTGGGATTGGGCACAACCTAGCTGATTTCTATTTTGCCTTTTGCTTTTTTCATTTATTCTCAATAAAGCATTTAACCGCAGAAACTGTGTATTGGTTTACTCAGGGTTCGGCTCAAGCTCTAGTTGCAACAATGATAGCCATGTATAAATATGTGAGAGGAAGTCATATATATGTTGTGATCATCGAAGCACGCTCAGGTTTCACACTGAGTGTATAACTGCATTTAAAAACATATTAACTATATGTATGACTGTGTTAGAGTGTAATTTTGTGTCATTTTGGTTGGTGATGTGCCCCAGGATTTTGTAAATGTAAAAAATGTGCTGCAGATCAAAAAAGGTTGGGAAACACTGCTCCAGAGTACACTTAGCCTTTGTGTGTGGAGAAGATTGGGGGGGGGGGGGTAAAAGGTGGGAAAGTTTCATTTCTGGTTTTCACACACAACCAGACATAGCCCCTTAACTGAAGTACTCTATATTTTCAAAACTGAGTCCTTCTAGGTTGGGATGTGGATTTTTGAATAATTTTCAACTAAGAAAGGCAACAAAGGAAAGTTAAGTCTTCACAGTGTGACTATTTTGTGTGATTTAGGGATAGAAGACATACAGCCTTCCACTGTTCCTCGTCATTTAAGCATACTATCTGAAGAAACTTTGGATACTAAACAATAAGTGCAGTGATTCATCATGGAAAAGAATATAGCCAAGCTGTGCACCCTAGTAAAGATACAAGTAGAAACCGAGGACATAGGAAGGGGACAACCATAAAGCTGGTAACTGCTAGCATTCTCCTGATATAGGCATTGAGAGGTGTTCTCCATTATCACCAATGTGATAATCTGCTACAATAATGAAAGATGAGATGTGTCTGTCAGACCCATCATTCTCAGACCATGAAATCTAAAAACACCCAAAACAATTTTCAAACACAGTAATTAATTTAAATTGCCTGTATTCAAAGTCTCCAGTACTGACATCGGTAATTACGTGGCATACTTTCCCAATGAAATCAATGAAGACAGGAAAAATAATCCAAGGAAATTTCTTCCTTCCAATTGATGGCTGAATAGTGATATAGATTTCTTAAATCACTGATTGAACTTTGAAGGAATCTGCAGCAGCATGTTTCTTTCTATTAGGAGGATTGCAATGAACATACACACATACATACATACATACATACATACATGGACCAAGAATAATCAAAAATGGCCATGCTATCTTTCAGTTCTTGTTTTGCTTGCCTAGACAGTGGCTTTGTTTTCTACAGAGACTTTAGTCAAGTCATTGTCCCTTCTATTGATTTAGTCAAGCCATTTCCCCTTGTTATCTAGATTCTAGATTCACCTAGATTCCCCTATTGATTTTTCTAGTAAACTGTTTGCAACTAAGTAATATGTGTAGACAATTCTTTTGAACTTGAACATCACCATCTATTTTGTAATTCATTGCCTCTTTACAAGGGAAAGAGGGAGAAAGCAAATGTCTAATAATGTGAAAGCAATAAATAAGAAACAAAAGTATATGATATGCAGAAATACCGAAGTATATAGAGGCCTTCCAAAATTTATATGACAATATATAGAACATCATATTTACAATAGATAGAACTTTACATGGCATACGGATTCTGCTTTCTGGTAGCAAAAAAACAACATATTTCTGGGGGGAAAGTGGTTATGGAAACATTTTTGATAGATGACAACATATCATCTCATGTTGACCTCATGCTGTACAAGAACATCCCAAGTGAGTGCACATATTCAATAGAACCTGCAGTTTCCTATTTAAGACATATAATCTATTTGTTCATTTTATGGAACTGTTGGGATCTCTGTTGGGCTTATATTTAAGAACAAATATTGTGATATGGGTCATCATAAAACTAATCCAGGATAATCTCATTAGGTAGTGGTTTTTAGGGGAAGATATAAGAAGAATAGCAGTGAGGCTTTCAGGTCACTCTCCAACTTTAGAGCAAGACTGTCGTCCTTCACTGGAGATGATGATTAAATAGGGCAGCAGTTAGAATTGTAGATAGATTTGGAAGAGACCACATGGGCCATCCAGTTCAACCCTGACATACAGGAAAAACACAATCAAAGTACCTCCAACAGATGGCCATCCAGCCTCTATATTGTCCCACCAGATCACTGCGTTCAGAGTCACACAAACTTCTCGTAATCCCAAATTGTAAAACCTATCACTTGACTTCAGCGCGGAGGAGGACTTTCCGTGTCATCGCTCCAACACTTTGGAACGCGCTCCCTCCAGAAGTTTGTGCCCTGAATAGGTTGCTGGCTTTCCGGAAGGCCTGCAAGACCTTATTGTTTGAACAAGCATTCGGCCCTTAAAACTGCAGGCCCTCTGCAGTTATAACTGCAGGCCTCTGGTGCCTACTGCCATATGTTGTCGGGTTGCTTGTATTGCTTGTATGATTTTTATGTATTTGCATATGCTTTTAATTGTGTTTTTAACTGTGTTTTTACTGTGTGGAAGTCGCCATGAGCCGGATGGGAGTGGCGACTGACAAATCCAAATAAATAAATAAATAAATAAATAAAAGAATCCAAACAGTAAGATACTGTCCAATGTTCCTTTCTCCTAGTGTCTCCAATATGCCACTTTATCCACTGGGATTGCAGAAAGAGTCTCTATGCTTTCTTATAGTGGGGAAATAACCAGGCAGACTGATAGGTACAGCTAGAGACAACTGATTTTTTAAAAATTAGGGCATTTATTTGACCAAATGATGCAGACGCCTCAACAAAGTCCTGTAAAAGTGTGTGCCAGCATTGGATACTTCCCAGGGTCAGAAGCATTCAGGACAATAGTCTACTTAAAAGAATGGAGATGAGACAGAGGGAAAGGCAGAAGGAAAGCCATAGCTCAGGAGTAGAGAACATGTTTTCATACAAAAAAAAGTCCCAGGTTCAGTTTCAGGTCCAGCTGAGGATTTGAAATACCTTGGTCTGAAAGCGAGAACATCAGGCAGACTGTGAAGTTAATATTCAGCTAAATAGACAAATGGTTAACCAATATTTCTAGGCAAGTTGTTACCTTACATTTCTATGTATCGTCAAGATCATAAAACAGAGTTACTGTTTCATGATCTTGACAAGACTGTCATTTGATCCTCTTCCTTTGGGATGGGGGATGAAGACAGTAGAATTCAAGTCACTCTTTTCTCTATATATCTGCTATGGAAATGTTCCTTTACTGTCCCATTATTGACCCTCATGATATGTGTAACTTCCTTCTTGGCCTTTTGGCATCTACCCTTCAGGCTCACTACTCTTTCCAAAATATATTTTGCTTACCTCGTATATTTTGCAGCTCTTCAAGCCATATTATTTGCTTCTACTTCACAGGCCTTCATACTCTTTGTGTCTTCTCTTTGAAGTCCATGTATTGTGATCTTTGCAGTACCTGTCTTTTTTCTCTATACAGTCACCCTAACCCTAAGATTCTCATCTTTTCCATCTCTCTCCCCCCCCCTTTTCATCTTAAAACTTTCTATTTTTTGAATGCCCCTATGTCCAACACTCTTCCTTTGCTTTTACATTCAAACTCCCCCCTTGCCACAAATCTGTCTTGATGCTAAGATCTTCAGGAGAGGACCTTTTGAGAATACCATTGTTTGCAGAAGCCCACTTGACAGGTAGGCAGAAGAGGGCTTTCTCTTGTGTTTCTCCTAGAAGATTGTGGATTGTACTCTTCTCAGAGCTGTGATCAGTTCCCACTCTCTACTATTAAGACAGGTATCAAGATATATTTCTTCCAATTGGCCTTTTGAAATGTTGTAGTGTTTGTTGACTACTGGTTTTGGTGGCTTTATTGTTTTAAATGTTTTCTAGTCATGATTGCAATGGCTTTATTGTTCTGTTTATTTTCAGTTAAGTTGTTAGCTACATCAAACACTGCTTCTGGTTATCTCTCAGAGGAAGGAGAGAACTGCATCTTGATTTATTCTGATGCAGTACAACTTATTTTAGTTACACTTAGATCATAAACCTATGGTCAGGCTGTTTTAATTAATGGAACACATTTTAGGTGCATACACTGCCTCAGAGTATGGCAGAGTCTCCTTCTCTTGAGGTTTTTAAGCAGAGGATTACCAGTCACCTGTTGGGATTACTCTGATTGTCAAGGCAGGGGGTTGGACTGGATGGCCCTTGAGGTACCTTTCCAGCTCTCTGATTCTATGTGTATTATGTTATTGTTGAATTGTGAAGAACAAGTTAATTGGAACAAGACACTATCAGATTGTTCTTTGGGAGCATGCCATATTTGTTCCATATCTTTCATTATGAGAAAAGGAAGGGAAGCTTATATAGTGTCTTCTGTCACTATGGGACACAGTACATCTTGCTATGAAACATGCTGTCCCCATGGTTTATGTAATTGCCATGATCATTTAAAAAAAGTCTCAGAGGTTTGATCATGTCAGCCTTGATTCCACTACATCTCTAGCAACAATGAGACAGATCCAGGAAGTTGTGGGCAAGTACATATAATCAACCCAATATTCTCAGCTACTGTTTACTGGGCTTCAAACTACCTTGTTTGAACAACTGCATGCTGTGTAGTCTATACTACTGATATATACCAGATCCAAAATGAAAGTTGTCTCAGGGAAAACTATATCCCAAAACAATAGTCATTGCAGAGAAAAACTTAAAACAATGAAACAATTGTTGGTAACTATGGCCAGTGAGGAGTCCTGAAGTAATGTCTAAAATAGTGTCAATTCAGGTATGTTTTATTAAGCAATTAATCATATGCATGTCTACTCAAAAGTAAATGAGATGCAGAGGATCTGTTTTTATTGGTTTTATTTTTTTGAATTTTATGTATATTATATATTTTAACTGTTTTTATATTATTGTGGGCATCGAATTGTGCTGTTTTGTAAACCACCCTGAGTTGCCCTCGGGCTAAAAATGGTGGTATAGAAATATAGTAAATAAATAAATAAATTCCCCTGTGCTCAGTGGAAGATGTCATACCTGCCTACAGTGATCCCTAGTTTACTTAAATCCAGCTTGGCTCCCTTTAATGTACTACTCTGCATAGGGCTGTGTTTGCAATGTGTTTTGCACCTTCATCTGGAAGCCATGATCAAATTACTAATCAGAGATGGTTCCTGTGAATGTACTTCTTTCTTTTCATTGAGATTTTGTTTTTATGTGGATTTTATTGCCCATTAGTTTCTTTACATTTAATATATATGTGAAAAATGGAAGCCTGTGCCATAACAATACGAATTCGGGTTGTGAACTTCAATTGTGTTTAATCTATCACTTTCCTACCCCCACACCAAATTGTGCTGATAATAGTTAAAACCAATAGACTGTGAACCTTTAATATCTCCACTTGGGTTTTGGTTCCAGAGCCCCTTTGGATACCAAAATCCATGGTTGCTCAGTTCCCATTATATAATCTCTTCTTGGCTTTTCTTCACGAACAAAGATTCAGGAAGGACTCATCCCAAACGCGTTGATGATTCGGAGGTTGGATGTGTCCTTCGAGCCTGTGCAATGGACCTTTCTGGTGGAGCTCAGTGTGCACAGAACTGGCCTCACCCTTTAAACCAAAGGTTCGTCTGTTGGGGCCTAGCAAACTTAGGATGGTGGCAGCGAGGTCCTCCGGTCGTAGGTTTGGTTCGAGTTTCCTTCTCTTAGATGGTTGACCTTACAGCGTTAAATGAGCACCATCTGCTTGGGTTTGAAATCAGAGTTTTCCTTCTCCAAGGATGGTTGCCAAAAGGTTAGAGAGCCCATCAGTTGTGACCTGTCTGGCATGGGAGGCCCTACCAGTGGCTATTATGCCACCACCGGCATAGCTCACAACTTCATTAGGGTACGCAAGCCTCTCCCCCACAACAAGGGGGCGCCAATGGAGAGACCATTATATAATATGGCATAGTAAAATGGTGCTTATTAAATGTTTTTTACAATATTCTTTTTAATATGTTCGAGCTGTGGATGGTTGAACCCATGGATACAAAATCTATAGATATGTGGGGCTAACCATAGACTTTGGCTGATAATGTATTCCTAGACATGCCTATTCTAAGTCCTATTGAAGTCACCAATACTTACACTGAAGGAAGAAGATATGGCACTTCCAACCTACTAAAGGGCTCTTTTGCCTACATCAACTTGAGAATATGTCTCATAAAACCCATGAGACTTACTCTTGAAACATGTCTAAGAATATGAAAAAAGCTGGTTTTTACTACCTCGGTTGTGGTTTTGTTCTGGGCACAGAAAAATAGATGTTGATTTATGCACTGATTAGAGCAGTGTTTCCCAACCAGTGTGCCGTGAGCGATCATCAGGTGTGCCGTGGGAAATTGGAGCCTCCAATACCCTTTCTTCCCCCTCCTGCCGAACATTTTTTCTTCTCCACCCGGGCTCCCTTCTTCCCAGCCTCGCTCTGCTTGCTTTGCCTCGCTTTGCTTTGGTGCAAATCTGCACAGTAGTGCCCGCACGGGTCACGTCTTCCTCCCTCCCCCCTCCCCTTCTGAACACGCTCATTCTGCCCCCTCGGATCAAAATGGCGACAGAAGCGGCAGTGTAGGAGAAAAAGTAAGTGAAAAAGTAAGCGGCAGGAGGGGGGAAGAAAGGGCGCGAAGGGGAAGGAAGAGGTCTTTGTCAAAAGCTGGCATGGGCAAACTTGGACCTTCCAGGTGTTTTGGACTCCAACACCATTCCTAGCAGCCTCCGGCCCTTTTCCTCCCCCTCAGCCACTTAAGCAGGAAAGGGCCTCAGGCTGTTAGAAATGGTGGTAATTGAAGTCCAAAGCACCCAGAAGGCCGAAGTTTACCCATGCCTGTTTTAGGGACCTTAAAGTGGTGAGCCTCCTTCCAACATTGTGATTCTGGATAGAAAACAAACAACAACATAACATAACATTGTTTGAGTCCACAGTGCTCTCTGGGTGTAGGTGAACTACAACTTCCAAACTCAAGGTCAATTCCCAAGCAAACCCTTTCAGTACTTTTTGTTGGTAATGAGAGTTCAATATGCCAAGTTTGGTTCAATTCTATTGTTGCAAGAGTTCAGGATGCTCTTTGATTGTGTGTTAACTCCTAGAAACCGTAACTCCCAAATGTCAAGGTTTATTTTCCCCAAACTCCATCTGTGTACACATTTGGGCATATTGAGTATTCATGCCAAGTTTGATCCTGATCCAACATTGTTTGAGTCCACAAGTGCTCTCTGGATATAGTGAACTACAACTCCAAAACCCAAGGTCAATGCCCACCAAACTCTTATAGTATTTTCTCTTGGTTATTTATTTATTTATTTCTTCAAGCTTCTATACCACCACTCCCGAAGGCTCGGAGTGGTTTACAAGAATTGAAGGAAACAACAACACAGAAACACAAACAATTAGAGGAGGGTAGGGAAAGAGAAGGGGGAACAGGGAAGGAATTAGGGAAAACAATGTCTGAGTAGTCAAGTGACAGCTTCAGTTCTGTGTGGGAAGTTTGTCTTTCTGCCATTCCTGCCAGGATATCTATGTTGTGTTCATCGAAACAGGTCCAGGTTTCACACTGAGTGTATAAATACATTTAGAAACATATTAACTATATGTATTACTGTGTTAGAGTGTCCTTTTGTGTCATTTTGGTTGGTGGTGTGCCCCAGGATATTGTAAATGTAAAAAATGTGCCTCGGCTAAAAAAAGGTTGAAAAACACTGGATTAGGGTGTAAATAATTCCTGGAGTAATTGTTCATATTATGGCTACCCTTCGCATAAAAGGGGGAGGGGGAGAGGGTATAGAAAGGGAGAGTGAGGGAGGGAGTGAGAGAGGGAGGGGGAGGGAGGGAGAGGGGAGAGAGAGAGAGAGAGAGAGAGAGAGAGAGAGAGAGAGAGAGAGAGAGAGAGAGAGAGAGAGAGAGAGAGCTATCCTGTATAACAGGGATATCTACACCCAACATCACTTTTGGGGCTTATGTAGCACTGCTTCCTTTTCCCTGGCTGAAGAGGACTGCGACCTTGTACTCTCTAAACTCTTCACCTCCTCCAACCATAAAAATCGATTGGCACCCAGAGTCCACAGCCCAGAAAGCCACACTGCACTCAGATCCGCCTCTCCTCTCCTCTCTGAGGGGAGGGGTGCCTGCATGCCCACGTAGAGTTGTTTCTCTCTTTAAAACAAAAACAATTAACATAATTTACTCAGCAGAAGTAGCTTCTTTTCAGTGGTGATGCCTTGTTTTCAAAATTCCCTTGTTCCATGTATGTAAGTGTGTGCCTTCAAAATGCCAGTAGGCTCAAGGCGACCCCATCCATTCCCTGGGGTTTTCTTATAAGTTTTCCTTGCCACTCCCTTCTTCTAAAGCCTAGCCGCCTTTGCGGCCTCCCATCCAAGTACGAAGAGGACCGACCCTGCTTAGCTTCCAAAAGCCGGCCGGCTCAAATGCCTTTGGCAATGGTGTCAAAGTCAAACTCCATCCGTCTTCCACAAGCCGCTCAAGCCGATGCGTTTAAACCGAATTTATTCCAAAATATATTTTTCAGCTTCATCCTTTCTTTCACAATTTCCTTTAAAAAAACCCAACAAAACTACAATAACTTAGATCCGTAAATTGTTTCAAATGTATGCTACACTTTGGGATTTTTTTTACTTTTCTTTCTTCTTCATCTTATTTTGTTCCCCTTCGTATTCTTGTTCTCCTTCACTTCCTCCTTTTTGTTCTCCTTTCCCTTCTATTTCGTCCTTCTCCATATACTTGTTCTCCTTCTCCCCTCTTTCCTCCTTGTCCTCCTTCATCTTTTTGTTCTCCTTTTCCTTTTTCGTCTTCTTGTTCTTCTACTTCTCCCCACCCTCCTCCTTTTCTTCGTCCTCCTTCATCTTCTTGTTCTTCTCCCCTCCTTCCTCCTCCTCCGTCTCCTTCATTCTCCTCCTGCATCTTCTTTTTGTTCTCCTTTTCCTTCCCCTTCGTCTTCATCTTCTTGTTCTTCTTCTCATTCTCTCCTTTTCTTCCTCCTCCTTCATCTTCTTGTTCTTCTTCTCCTTCTTCCCCCCTCCTTTTCTTCCTCCTCCTCCTCTTCTTCGTCCTCCTTCATCTTCTTGTTCTTCTCCTTTTCCCCTTCTCCTCAGTCTCCTTCATCCTCCTCCTTTTCTCCCTCCTTCTTGTTCTTCTCCTTCTCCTCTCCTTCTCCTCATTCTCCCACCTCCTTCCTCTTCGTCTTCTTTCTTCTCCTCCTGTCTCCTTCCACTTCCTCCTTTTTTCCTCCTTCCTCTTCTTGTTCTTCTCCTCTCCTTCCTCCTTCTCCTTCGTCTCATTCTTCCACCTCCTTCCTCTTCGTCTCCTTCTTTCTCCTCCTTTTCCATCTTCTTTTTTCCTCATTTCCCTTCTTCTCCTTTGTCTTCATCTCTTTGTTCTTCTTCTCCCCTGCTCCTCCTCCTCCTCAGTCTCATTCATCCTCCTCCTTTTCTCCCTCCTTCTTGTTCTTCTCCTTCTCCTCTCCTTCTCATTCTTCCACCTCCTTCCTCTTCGTCTTCTTTCTTCTCCTCCTGTCTCCTTCCTCTTCCTCCTTCATCTTCTTGTTGTTCTCCTCTCCTTCGTCCCATTCTTCCACCTCCTTCCTCTTTGTCTCCTTCTTTCTCCTCCTTTTCCGTCTTCTTTTTTTCTCCTTGTTCTTCTCCTTCTCCTCTCCTTCCTTCTTCATCTCATTCTTTCGCTTCCTTCCTCTTCATCTCCTTCTTTCTCCTCCTTTTCCATCTTCTTTTTTCCTCATTTCCCTTCTTCTCCTTTGTCTTCATCTCCTTGTTCTTCTCCCCTTCTCCTCCTCCTCAGTCTCCTTCCTCTTCCTCCATTTCTTCCTCCTCCTTGTCCTTCTCCTTCTCCTCTCCTTCCTTCTTCGTCTCATTCTTCCACCTCCTTCCCCTTCGTCTCCTTTTTCCTCCTCCTTCACCTTCTTGTTCTCCTCCTCCTTCTATTTCATAACCGACCAGTCACTCGGCGGAGAATCCCATCTCAGCGTGTTCAAGATTACCGCTTTAATGAAATCAAAGGAAACGAGCCACGGGAGCGTCCCGCTTTTCCCCGAGCCAGCCGCGCTTGTACGACTCGCCGCAGCCCCTCGAGCCGGCAGCGCCGCGAGCGAGCGCCGCTTCCTCCAGCCCGCTTTTCCTCGGAAGCCGTTTCCCGCGGGTTCGCTTTGGGCTCCCTTCCAAGGAATCCAGGCCCGCCGCCGCCGTCGAGGCAAAGCCCACCTGGGCCCGAGCTACCTCGGGAGAGCCCGCTCCCCTGCGCCACGCCGCCGCGCTCTCTTCTCACTCGGGTTTTGGAGAGGAAGAGTGTATTTGTGTGTGTGTGTGTGTCTCCCTGTGTGTAGGGGTCTATGTGGGTGTGAAACATTCCATGCCCAAGTTTGCCACGCACACAAAAGCCCGCCAGTTGCGACTGGCACGAGGCAAACAAGACCGTTTCTCTTTTGACACAAACTTGGTGAAATCGGGAAATACTCCATTTCCATTTGGACGGTCTTTTTCTATTCCTCACAAAGAGTGAGAGGGAAACTTCCCATCCTCTCACTTCCTATTCTGGGAAGTAGCGACCCGGCTTTCAAGTTGTTCCTTCGGCATATTTATTGCCTTTGGGGCTGAGAGAGTGCGACTTGCCCAAGGCCAGCTTGCTTCGTGGCTGGGCCACAACTAACACAATGAAGTTCAACAGTGACAAATGCAAGAGACTCCAATTCTGGGCACCACAATGGAAGGGAGATGTTGACTCTTCATCTTCTTGTTCTTCTTCTCCTTCTCCCCTCCTCCTCCTCCTCAGTCTGGAGCAGTGTTTCTCAACCAGTGTGCCGGGGCACATTAGTGTGCCGTGAGCATTGGAACCTCCAGGAGGGGAGGGGGGGGGGAGAATCTAGTGTGTTGAAGTATACAAACCCTAAGAAACCTACCTCGATAAAGGCACAAAATTACAAAGACCCCCCCTCCCCACCCATTGTCAACTTGGTCTCTCCCTCTCCATGCATTGGGAAGGCCCGCCTCCCTTTCCCCAAGTAGAGACCTCCTCTTGCCTCCTGGGGGTTCTGTGTGGGAAGTTTGGCCCAGTTCTATCATTGGTGGGGTTCAGAATGCTCTTTGATTGTAGGGGAACTATAAATCCCAGCAACTACAACTCCCAAATGTCAAGGTCTGTTTCCCCTGAACTCCGTCTGCGTTCATATTTGGGCATATTGAGTATTCATGCCAAGTTTGGTCCTGATCCAACATTGTTTGAGTCCACAGTGCTCTCTGGATATAGGTGAACTACAACTCCAAAACTCAAGGTCAATGCCCACCAAACTCTTATAGCATTTTCTCTTGGTTATGGGAGGTCTGTGCGGGAAGTTCGTGTCTTTCTGCCATTCCTGCCAGGATATCTATGTTGTGTTCATCAAAACAGGCCCAGGTTTCACGCTGAGTGTATAAATACATTTAAAAACATATTAACTATATGTATGACTGTGATAGAGGGTCATTTTGTGTCATTTCTGTTGGTGGCAGGCATGTAGCGGGGGGGGGGGGCTAAGGGGGCTTCAGCCCCCCGAAATTCTCAGGGTGGTCTGCGAAAAGGCCTTACTGGTACATTATTTAAACTGTTATGTTTATTCATACCATGATCTGATCACTATGCTCATTATATCCCACATTAATGGGGCTATTGGGATAACAATACAAAAGGTTTGCTAGGGTAGACCCTCTTCCACGCAGTCTCAGCCCCCCCCCCCCCCCACCAAAATCCTGGCTACGGCCCTGGTTGGTGGTGTGCCCCAGGATTTTGTAAATGTAAAAAGTGTGCCGCGGCTCAAAAAAGGTTGGGAAACACTGGTCTGGAGAACAAGCCCTATGAGGAGCGGTTGAAAGAGCTGGGCATGATTAACCTGAAGAAGAGAAGGCTGAGGGGAGACACGATGAGGGCCATATGAGGGGAATACGACATAGAGAGGAGGGAGCAAGCTTGTTTTTGCTTCCTTGGAGACGAGGAGGCAATGGAGCAATGGCTCCAAACTACAGGAAAGGAAGGGGATTCTGACTTGTGGTCCAAGGCACAAACCATGGCCTCACTCTGCTTCTCTCGGGCACCATTTCCAGTGAGATAAACTCTTTGGAGGCACTGGTTTCCTGATTCAGAATGGCGCCTTCGAAGAATCTGGGGCTCCTTCTGCTCCACTTGAGAAAAAAAAAGGCGCCAAAATCAAGGCCTCATTTCCCTCACTGGCCACAATTAACCCCCTTTGGATCCCTCAGAAACGCTTCCCACGCCTCAGAGTTGGGTTTGTTTCAAACTCCTTCCACACAGCTGTATAAAATCCACATTGAACTGGATTATATGGCAGTGTGGACCCTGATAATCCAGTTCAAAGCAAATATTATGGATTATATGCCTTGATATTCTGGGTTATATCAGGGCCCTCAGAAACTGGGTCGAAGGGAGTGCTAGAAGGTGGTCTAAATGAGGGAGCTACAACCTTTGAGCCCCTTCCTTCTTTCTTTCCTTCCTTCAAGGCAGGCCTGGGCAAACTTGGCCCTCCAGGTGTTTTGGACTCCAACTCCTGGTAGGCTGTTAGGAATTGTGGGAGTTGGAGTCCAAAACACCTGGAGGGCCGAAGTTTGCCCAGGCCTGTTCCAAGGGATAAAACTGTGACTAGAATCATAGAAGGCTGGAATTGGAAGAGACCACCAAGGGCCATCCAGTCTCACCCAAAATGGAGTTTGCTATCCCAGCCTAATGTGAGGGACATTTGGTATAATTTGGGTAATTGTTCCACAGGGCAACCAAGTGTTGAATAATGTAATTCTTCTTTTGGGGTTAATATTCATAGATTCATAGAAGTTGGAATGGACCACATAGGCCATCTAGTCCAACCCCCTGCCATGCAGGAAAAGCATAATAAAGGTATCTGGCAGATGGCCATACAGTCTCTGTACAAAGGCTTCCAAGAAAGGAGCTTCCAACACACTCTGGGGCAGAGAGTTCCACTGTTGAACAGCCTATGCATGATTCCTGACAGATGGCTATGCTTCAAGACGTCTGAGAAGGAGACCCCACCATGCTCAAAGAGCCCTTTCACACAGCCTTACATCCCACATTATCTGAGTGTGCACTCAGTGGGATTTTCTGCCTTGATATTCTGGGAAATAGGGCTGTGTGGAAGGGCCCTGAGGCAACTCTAACGATTAGGGGGAGCCTCCTCACCTGCAATTTGAAACTATTGCTCATAGAGGAGCAGAAAGCAAGTGGTGTGGCATCCTTTTAAACATGGCAGTCATCATGTCCCCTCTGTCTCTTTGGCTCTAAAAGGGCTCTTCCACACAGCAGAGTCTGGAGGCAGAAAATCTCGCAACTGGGTTATGTGAGTCCACACTGCCATGTATCCCAGCTCAAAGCAGATCATGTGGGATTTTATTCAGCTATGTGGAAGGGGACCAAGTTAAACATGACCTCAGCCTGCTCCTTGGACCTTGGAAAGGCGTGGAGTCAAGTTGAAGTGGGAGCCCTGGCTGACCTTCTCTGAGTTGCCACCATTTCTCAACCAAAGCAGCAAAAGACCCGCTCCTAGCCTTCCTACCTACTCCAATCCCTCGGGGACTAAAGCCCCTTCCATTCCAATAAAATCCCACATGTTCTGCTTTGAACTGGAATATATGGCAGTGTGGATTTAGGACCATTCCACACAGCCATATAGCTCAGAATATCAAGGCAATCTAGCTTTGAACTGGGTTATCTGAGTCCATATTCCAGTTCAAAGTGGAAAATGTGGGATTTCTGCCTTGATAATCTGGGTTATATGGCTGTGCGGAAGGGCCCTAAATCCACACTGCTATATATTCCAGTTCAAAGTAGAAAATGTGGGATTGTCTGCCTTGATATTCTGGGTTATATGGCTGTGTGGAAGGGCCCTAAATCCACACTGCTATATATTCCAGTTCAAGGTAGAAAATGTGGGATTGTCTGCCTTGATATTCTGGGTTATATGGCTGTGTGGAAGGGCCCTAAATCCACACTGCTATATATTCCAGTTCAAGGTAGAAAATGTGGGTTTTCTGCCTTGATATTCTGGGTTATATGGCTGTGTGGAATAGCCCTAAGTCCACATTGCTATATATTCCAGTTGAAAGTGGAAAATGTGGGATTGTCTGCCTTGATATTCTGGGTTATATGGCTGTGTGGAATAGCTCTAAGTCCACACTGCTATATATTCGAGTTCAAGGTAGAAAATGTGGGGTTTCTGCCTTGATATTCTGGGTTATATGGCTGCGTGGAAGGGCCCTAAGTCCACACTGCTATATATTCCACCTCAAAATAGAAAATGTGGGTTTTCTGCCTTGATATTCTGGGTTATATGGCTGTGTGGAAGGGCCCTACGTCCACACTGCTATATATTCCAGTTCAAAATAGAAAATGTGGGGTTTCTGCCTTGATATTCTGGGTTATATGGCTGTGTGGAAGGGCCCTAAGTCCACACTGCTATATATTCCAGTTCAAAATAGAAAATGTGGGGTTTCTGCCTTGATATTCTGGGTTATATGGCTGTGTGGAATAGCTCTAAGTCCACACTGCTATATATTCCAGTTCAAGGTAGAAAATGTGGGGTTTCTGCCTTGATATTCTGGGTTATATGGCTGTGTGGAAGGGCCCTAAGTCCACACTGCTATATATTCCACCTCAAAATAGAAAATGTGGGATTTCTGCCTTGATATTCTGGGTTATATGGCTGTGTGGAAGGGCCCTAAGTCCACACTGCTATATATTCCAGTTCAAAGTAGAGAATGTGGGATTTCTGCCTTGATATTCTGGGTTATATGGCTGTGTGGAAGGGCCCTAAGTCCACACTGCTATATATTCCACCTCAAAATAGAAAGTGTGGGATTTCTGCCTTGATATTCTGGGTTATATGGCTGCGTGGAAGGGCCCTACGTCCACACTGCTATATATTCCACCTCAAAATAGAAAGTGTGGGATTTTCTGCCTTGATATTATGGTTTATATGATTGTATGGAAGGGGTCTTAGTCGCCCAATCAGTCTTGGCGCTCTTTCAACTCTTTTTTGCAATAGTCCGCTGTCCTGGTGCTGATCTGGTGCCGCCTCGATTTGGGCGCCAAACTTTCTTCGCATCGCTTCGCATCCCTCCCTCCCTTTCCCTCTTCCTCCTCCTCCTCCTCCCTTCGCTTCCCGCTCCTTTCGACGGGAGGGCCGCGCCTGCGCACTGCTGCCCTTGCCTCCCTCCCTCCTTCCCTCCCTCCCTCTTTGCCCCATGGAGTTTCCCTCAGATTTGTTGCCGGGTAAGTAATGTGTGAAAGAGTCCACACATCACACACACCACCGCCTCAGCTTGGGCTACTACTACTATTATTATACTGCCGCTACTACTATTATTTTCCTTTCTGCTTGGCACAAGCCTGCCTGAAGGTAAGCGGAAGGGGTTTGGAAAGGCTTTGCGTGGATTCTTCCTTTCTCTTTCTTCCGTGGGAAGAGGCAGGGTCACGGTGGGTGCGTGGTTTTGAGGGGAGAAAAGATATGGAAGGAAAGGGGGGGGGAAAGCGCACCCCAAACTCCAGCTTCTTTTTCTCCTTCTCTGTCTCGCGTGGGTCCTCATTTTGGGCCAAGGCAAGGCCAGAAGTGTGGCCTCTTGCTTTTCTTTTTCTCCAAAGTCGCCTCATTTTGGCGCCATCCTCAACGAAACAGGTTCCAGGTTGGGCCAAAACGCGTGGGCTTTCTCCTCTCCTCTCTCGGGAGCAAGTTTAGCGCGCGGGGGGGGGGAGGATGAGGAAGAGGGAGGAAGCGTGACTGCGCCTGCGCGTCAGAAGAGAGTCCCAAAGTTGCGTTGGAACTCGTTTCGGATGGGTTCCTCAAGTGTCTCTCTCCACCCAAAGGCGCAGTACCAAACAAGGAAAGTCGAGCCTAGTGGGTGGGGGAATAGTTTGGTCCGAAGTTGGGACTTTTTGATTTGCTTTCCGCCCCTTAAAAAAGTCCCGATTTTTGGAAAGCCACTGTCCACACACACCCGAGGGCTTCTTGGAGGAGGATGGGCGGCCAATGGAAGCAATTAAAGCTCCTCCTTCCGGATTAACAGCACCCCCCAATTGATCGATCTGTCAGGAATACTGTTGATTTATGAAAGGTGCTTATTTCCCGGGTAGGGAGAATTTTATGTTCTCTAGGTGAAACGGAGTTCAAGCCAGCTCCCGAGCAGATTGATGTTTTAATAAAAATAAATAAGAGAGAGAGAGAGAGAGAGAGAGAGAAAGGCCGGCTGGCTCTTCGGGGACGTCAACTCTTCAAATCGAGGAGTTAGATTAACAAATCAAAAGGGCGGTGTTGTCTTTGCATGTTGTTCTTCTTCCCCTGCCATCGAAAAGGGACGTCGCTTTCCGATGTTGTTGTTGTTGTTGATTGATTGGGGGAAAAAAGTCGCTTTCTTGGCCTTTCTTTCTTTCTTTCCCTTTCTTATTTTAAATCCACCGCGTCCGAAAAGTTCAAATCAGAAAAGCAATCAATGTTTTCGTAAGCAAAGCAAGGGTAATATATATATATATATATATATTTGAGAAGTGGCTTTTCGAGAAGGGGGAAAAGCTCCCGCCAAAGGAAGCGCTGCGTGGCCTGTAGGTGGCAGGCTTTCCACGCGGTTGAGCCTTTGCTTCTGCCTTCCTTCCCAACCCAAAGGGGACGAAGAGGAGGAGGAGGAGGAGGAAGAAAAAAGGAAGAAGTGAGGATAGGCAGGGAAGGATCCCAGCACTTGTTGTTTACCCCCGGATCGCCTTCTGAGGTCGACTCGGATCCAACTTCCCAAAGTTTGTCCTAAAAGGATGCATCCACACTTATGTATTGTCGAAGGCTTTCATGGCCGGATTCATTAGGTAGCTGTGAGCTTTCCGGGCTGTATGGCCATGTTCCAGAAGCATTCTCTCCTGACGTTCCGCCCACATCTATGGTCTGACCTCACAACCTCTGAGCATGCCTGCCACAGTTGTGGGAGGAAACATGCTTCTAGAATATAGCTATTCCACCTGAAAAACTCTCAGCAACCTGGTTTTTAAAAAATTGTTGCTGGTAGATTATCTGCCAACTCACTACTTGTCAACTCACAGGAGGAAAGTATCTTTACTTCATAGAGTCTTGTCACTTTTAAGTTAGGGTGTTGTTCTAGGTGATTTTAACTGGTGGACTGCTATCTTTTGTGTAAAAATGTCATTAATTGGGTTTTTTAATATATTTTGTATATGCTTTTATTTGAATTGCATTACTGCATGCTGCCTTGCGTGGATATGTGTGTGTGTGTGTGTAAAAAGGCAAGCTTAAAATAAAATAAAATAACTAAATTCACATTTTTGTAAGACCAAGTGATGAAATATTGAAGTTTCAGGGCAAACTGTGGGGTTTTTTTTAAATAACTGGGGCTTGGGGGGGGAGTTGAGGGGCTGTTTTGGGGAGGGAGGCTTGAGGGGCTTCAGCCACCACCCACCCCCCCCCCCCGAAATCCTCAGGGTGGTCCGCGATAAGGCCTTACTGGTACATTATTTAAACTGTTATGTGTATTCATATCATGATCTGATCACCATGCTCAATATAGCCCATATGCATGAGGGTATTGGGATAACGATACAAAAGGCTTGCTAGGGTAGACCCTCTCACACTCAGACCTAGCCCCCCCCCCATCAAACTCAGCCCCCTCCTCCCAATCAAAATCCTGGCTATGGCCCTGGCCACCTTGATTAGCATTTAATGACCTTGCAGCTTCAAAGCCTGGCTGGTTGCTGCCTGGGGGATCCTTTGTTGGGAGGTGTTAGCTGACCCTGATTGATTTTTGTCTGAAATTCTTGTCAGATTTTTAGAGTTTTGTAAATACTGGACCACTCTTAACAACTACTCACTGTGTCAGGCTACACAGAAATGCTACTGAAATCCACAAGCATGTGATGGCCTTGCAGCTTCAAAGCCTGGCTGGTTGCTGCCTGGGGGAATCCTTTGTTGGGAGGTGTTAGCTGGTCCTGATTAATTCTTGTCTGGAATTCTTGTCAGATTTTTAGAGCTTTGTAAATACTGGACCACTCTAACTACTACTCACTGTGTCAGGCTACACAGAAATGTCATTGAAATCCACAAGTATGTGGACAATTTTAACAGAAAGGGAAAAAAAAACCCATCAAAATCAATAAAATGATGCTACCAGTATTTTTAAAAAGTCTAAAATCAGGACAGTAAATAAAGCAGGGAAATTATTATATATTATATATGATTATATTTGCTGTTGTATTGTTATTGTGTGTCATTGGGCTTGGCCTCATGTAAGCCGCCCCTGAGTTCCCTTGGGGGAGATGATGGCGGGGTATAAATAAAGTTAATAAAAATAATAAAATAAATTAATAATAAATAATTCCATACAAGAATCAACCAGGGCCAGCTATCACCTCCCAACAAAAGATTCCCCCAGGCAGAAAGGAGCCGGGCCTTGAAGCTGCAAGGCTATTCAGTACTAATCAAGGTCATCAATTGCAATATTCACACTTGCCTCAAACAGACAAGAGTTCTTTCTCCCACCCTAGACATCCCACAGATATATAAACCTCCTGGTGTCTCAGTGGGTCAAACTGCTGAACTGCTGAACTTGGTGACCGAAAGGTTGGTGGCTCGAATCAGGGGAGTGAGCTCACGCTGGTAGGCCCAGCTTCTGCCAACCTAGCAGTTCGAAAACACCCAAATGTGAGTAGATCAATAGTTACCGCTTCTGCAGGAAGATAACTGTGCTCCATGCAGTCATGCTGGCCACGTGACTTTGGAGGTGTCTACGGACAATGCTTAAAAGTGGAGATGAGTACCACCCCCCAGAGTCGACAGGACTAGATAAAGTCCTTTTACCTATAAACCCCACCTGCCTAGTTTCCAACTGAGTCCTCAACCTCTGAGGTGCAGGTGAAACGTCAGGAGAGAATGCTTCTGGAACATGGCCATGGGAAAGGTTGCCAAACGTGCTGTAAGTTTTCCGGGCTGTATGGCCATGCTGCAGAAGCATTCTCTCCTGACGTTTCGCCTGCGTCTGTGGCAGGCATCCTCAGAAGTGTCGAACTTGTTTAGAAAGGAGGGAAGTTTAAAGAGCTACTACTGGGGGAGTTTATCCTTCCTTCCTTCCATCCATCCCTCCACCCGTGTTGGACAGCGCTGGTTCAGCTGGAAGCGGATGGCCAGGCAATACCTCCCCCTCTTTCCTTTCCCGCCCCGGCTTTCCTCCTCCCCCGGCCCACTTTGCAATGTAAATTTCAGCGGGACAAATTGCTTATTAATAGTCTCGGAAAAGGAGCCCCCTTTCTTTCTTTTCTTTCTTTTCTTTCTCGGTTTTTTTTTTTGTGGTATTATTATTATTTCTGCATGGCCCCCAGCTACGCTCTGGGCAGGCCAACCGCCCAGCAGTTCTCGCTTCATTTAAATATACCAAAGGAAAATGCAAATCAGCCGGGGGTCCACGCGCGCACACGCAGGCACACACTCACAAGCGCGGGCACAGTCACACCCATCCTTTTATTCTTCTTCCTCCTTCGAACTTTGAAATGGGTATGTAAATAGAGATGTGTGTCACTGTCTATAGGATCTGGGGCACTCCAAGCCCCAGATCCAAGCCCCACGCAGGATCAGTTTCCTGCGTGGGCCGAGCCAACCAACACATGCCATTTCTCGGATCAGAGAAAAAAGCTCTTCTTGAACGTCTCCCTCTCGCCGTCTTATAATTCCTCCCCCCCCCCCTGATGGAATCGGTTTTAAGTATTGAGATATTTAATATATAATTAAATAATTATAATTATATAATTATATATTTAATATTTCAATAATTAATTACAATATATATAATTAAATAATTAATTCAAGGCAAAGAGCGTTGTCGAAGGCTTTCATGGCCCGGAATCACTGGGTGGTTGTGTTTTCCAGAAGCATTCTCTCCTGACGTTTTGCCCACATCTATGTCAGTCATATTTCAATAATTAATTACAATATATATAATTAAATAGATAATTAAATAATTAGCTCAAGGCAAAGAGCGTTGTCGAAGGCTTTCATGGCCGGGAATCACTGGGTGGTTGTGTTTTCCAGAAGCATTCTCTCCTGACGTTTCGCCCACATCTATGTCAGTCATCCTCAGAGGTTATGTGGTCTGTGTTGGAAACTAGGAAAATTGGGTTTATGTATCTGTGGAAAAAGTCCAGGGTGGGAAGAAAGAGAAAGCTTTGAAGCTGCAAGGCCATTCAATGCTAATCAAGGTGAATCCATTGCTACAAACAAATGTTCTTTTCTCAGATATATAAACCCCACTTGCCTTGTTTCCAACAGACCCCACAACTTCTGAGGATGCCTGCCATAGATGTGGGTGAAACGTCGGGAGAGAATGCTACTGGAACATACAGCCCGGAAAACTCACAGCGACCTAAGCGTTTTGCAAAACCCGGCGCTTTATTTCAAAGGCTGGATCTACACCGTCAAATAATACAGTTTGAACTGCATTACATGGTTCATCCTAATGCAGTTCAAACTGCATTATTTGACCGTGTAGATCCATTCGAAGTGTATTGGGGTCAAAGAGGAATGTAGTCTAATTTTGTCCCTTGGCTTCAAACCTCTCTCTCTCTCTCTCTCTCTCTCTCTCTCTCTCTCTCTCTCTCTCTCTCTCTCTCTCTCTCACACACACACACACACACACACACACACCCTCTCTCTCTCTGTCCAGCTGTATCTTTGGAGGCTCCTTTGCCCCCAAAGAGGTACAACTTCCTGTTCGTTTGAGCAGGACAGGAAATGGCCCTAAATGAAATCTAGTTTCAAAAATCTATATTTTTTTTTCACGACTCGAAGGGGTCCCCCACCCCAAATGGGGCCCGTCCCTCCCACGCGTGGATTCCCCACGGTCACAAACCTGCGTGGCTTGAGCTTTTTTTTCCCCGCGTGTCTTCCGGGGAGGGAAGAGTTAAGTCCCTTCTCTTACAGGCGAGGTCTTGTTAGGCTGTAATCTGCATTTTTCTAACTACGGCGTAATAAAAAAAAAAAGAGAGAGAGTGAGAAGTTTGGAGACACCTTTCTTGATTATACCTTTGGCGATACTTGGGTTGGTTTTTTTTTTTTTGGTACGTTTAATTTGCATTTTGTTCTCCGCGAGTGTGGAAGTCTTGAGTGGAGGATTGAATTTTATTAGGACATCTGGACTGACAATATCAAACCAGACACCCGTGTCCCAAAGCATGCTAAAATTTCAGAGTTAATTAGAACGAAGTGTGTTTAATTAAAGCCAATTATAATATCTGAAATGATCGGATCGATCCTTGTTTGTTCAGCCCTGAGTCGGGGAAGGTTTGGATGGTGGAAACTTCTTGGAAGGGGGAATTTCGCGTGGGTGGAAAGGGGGGGGGTGCTAGTAAATAAAACGGGGCGCGGCGGAGGAAGCAACAAAGGACGGTGGAATTAGGGGGCGGCTTTTACAACGGTTTGGAAAATGAGTCGCCCAATTCGCACTTGATCCCGACCTTATTCCGATCTAGGGTCTTCCCTCCCCAAGAGGAAGCCGAAGGGGCCAAATCAACACCGATCCCAATTAGACTTTCCTTTCTCTCCCTAGTCGTGGTTGAGTTTCACCCAACCACCGTCTTTATTTCTCCGTCTCTCTTTCCTAACATCCCTCTCGCCCTAAACCCGATGGAGACCTTTCCCGTTATAACGGGACGCCTTTTCTCACCCGCCCCCCCCCCCCCAAATCCAACCCGCTTTTCCCAGTCTGGGAGGGCCAATTGACACCACTTTGACTCCGGAGCCCAGCTTCCCTCGAGCCAGAGCTCTCCTTCCTTCTTAAAAGGGCATTTCCAATTCGGAAAGCGTGTTCCCCCCCCCTCTCTGTCTTCATTGATCTCTTTGGTGAGAAGCTAACCCACCCAGCAAGGCAAATTTGGCAGCCTGGGTTTGTATGTTTCAAAGGCGAGAAGCTGCAGATGTGGAAACTCAAGACTAGAGAGAGAGGGGGGGGGTGCTGTTGACTTCCCAGCTTCCTTTTAATATCCTACCAATTCCAATGATCACAAAGGTCTAGGAAAGCTGCTCTTCTGTATTTTTTAAAATATATATGTTTAGGTAAAAGAAAAATAATCCAGACAGAAAGGTGCTACTTTTTGTCGCCCACCCCTTCCATCTCAATCATATTTGCCTTGAAAATCTCTTTTCCCCACCCAAGGAGGCGCTGTTCGTCAAATTTCACCACCACCGTGAGCATTGAAGAGGCTAGAACTTCCTTACTTGGAAAACTAAAACTTTCTTCTTGGGGGAGGATTGTGCGGGTTTCACAAAATGAGGTGCCTTTCCTCCGCTTTTCCACAGTCCTTCCATTTCCTCCTGCAAACCAAGCTTTATATATATATATACTTGAGAAACTGCAAGTCGCTTCTGGTGTGAGAGGATTGGCCGTCTGCGATTCTCTCATCTCTTGCCTTGGAGCCCCCGTGGCGCAATGGGTTAAGCGCCTGTGCAGGCAGGACTGAAGACAGAGCTCCCTTTGTCGACTCCAGCTCCCTGGGAAACATCCTTGCAGACGGCCGATTCTCTCACACCAGAAGCGACTTGCAGCTTCTCAAAGTCACTTCCTGACACAAATGTCTTGTAGCTACCAAACTTGCGTTTTGTTTCAATGGTCCTCTTTTAGGGAGAAGGGTTTCCCAGAAAGTGTAGGATCCGTGTCCTCACAAACCATTAGTTTGTTTTTGTCGGTGTTGTCTAGGGAGAATTGCCCAACCCGGGTTTGCACTTGGAGGCGTGTGAAAAGGATGCAGGCAAGGTCTCTTGTTTCAATAGGAAAAAATCCCGCCAAATCGGATCTTTGGCCGCCTTCCTTCTCTGGCGGCGTCCCGTTTCCATCCCGGTTCTAATCCCTCTTTGCTGTCTTGATGAGGATGCGGTGCCTTAGGTGTTAAAAGGGGGAGGGAGAGAGATTGAGAGACAGATTGAGAGAGAGAAGCAAGGACCTTTTCATTGCAATGTGGTTGTAGTGCAGGCTCCCTCCCTCCTCCTCTCCCTCCTCTTGTGCCCTTTGCCCTCCGGGTTGACGCCAGTGGGGCTTCTGTTTTGGGGGAAGGCAAAGGGTGACGGATGGGATCCGGACACAGAGGAGGGGGAGGCGACCCCAAGCCGAGTTTTCTGAGTCGCCTGTGGCCACAGGCACGCAGGAGGGCGGCCAACTTCGCCTCAGTAGTAGCTCTTCCTGCTACTACTACAGTAGCCGCAAAGCGTTGGCGATGGAGTGGAATTGCTTTCCCTCCCCCTCAACTTCCCTGCTTTGACCCTCAAGGGTCGGTTTTGGCAGGAGAAGGAGTTTTATTTTTTTACACACTCAAGATACAAAACAACCCACCCCATGCTGCCCAGGGAGGCGCACCAGACTGGCGTGGACACGAGTGGGGTTTGCCCATTGGGGTCCCAGAAGTGGGAGGTCCCTTTAGGGTCGGTGTGGGTCTCTCATAGCCCTCTTCCCACCCACCCACCCACCTCGCCTGGGGACGCCAAGTTTCAACAAACTTGCTGGCACAACCAATTTGCGGCTCTTCCAGAAGTCAGGAAACAAGAGTTTTCCTGAGATTTCCCTCTGTGGGACCGGGAATAAATGACTCGGAAAAAGAACTAAAAGGCGTCCTCAATCAAAATAAAATAAATAAATTAAAAAATAAAGATTGAAAAGGGGTGGGGGAGAGGATAGTTGGTAGTGTCCTCGCTCCCGAATAATAATAATAATACTAGTTAGTGGGTTGTTGTGAGTTTTCCCGGGATGTATGACGATGTTCTCTCCTGACGTTTCGCCTGCATCTATTTTATTTAATTTCTTTATTTTACTTCATTTCTATTCCGCCCTTCTCACCCCGCAGGGGACTCAGGACGGATTACAATGTACACATTACATTTAGACACACAAACACACAAGACAGACAGAGGCAATTTAACATCTGGCCACCAGGGGGAGCTGTGGCACTCCTTCATTCCTCAGCTTGTTTCCTGGAGATCTTTTTTTAATGGCCTCGTAAATCAGTTAAATTTAGCCTCCTCGTTGCAAAGGTCGACAACAGGCTACACAATAGGTCGAGAGCCCACCTCGACCCGGGCAGGCCTCGAACTCATGACCTTCTGGTCAGTAGAGATCTTATGCAGCTGACACCCAGCCAGCTGCGCCACATTCCCGGTAATTCTTCTTTTGGGGTTAGTATTCATATACTCATAGAAGTTGGAAGAGACCACATAGGCCATCTAGTCCAAACCCTCTGCCATGCAGGAAAAGCATAATAAAGGTGTCTGACAGATGGCCATACAGTCTATGGCAGGCCTCCTCAGAGGTCGTGAGGTCTGTTGGAAACTAGGCAAGTGAGGTTTACATATCTTGGAAACTAGGCAAGAGGGGTTTACATATCTATGGAAAGTCCAGGGTGGGAGAAAGAGAAAGCTTTGAAGCTGCCTGCCATAGATGCAGGCGAAACGTCAGGAGAGAATGCTTCTGGAAGTCCGAAAAACTCACAACAACAATGGAGAACGCTTCTGGAACATGGCCATACAGCCCGGAAAACTCACAACAGCCCAGTGGTTCCGGCCATGGAAACCTTCGAGGGTACTAGTTAGTGTTACTAGTCAATGTTAAGATGAAGGAGAGGGAGACAAAGAGCAAGAGGAGGGAAAGTTCTGAACTCCCTTCCCCTCTTGTCCTCCAAAAAAAGTTTCCACAGCCAAAGAAGAAACTTGTACAGCTCCCCCCCCCCCCAAAGTATGCCGTGGGGAAGGGAGGGGTGATCGTGGGGGAGGGAAGAAGACGAACAGCGTGAAACTGAGCACCGGGCAAAAACCTCCCCTGAATCCACGTGGGGAAAGTTGGAGGGTTTGAACCGCTGAGGTGGAACCGCTCTTTCTTCCCCTTCAGGTTGGTGGCAGGGCGGTAATAAGTGGAGTGTTTGCTGTAATAGTCCCCGGAGGACTATCCCGAAAAAAAGTCACACTCACACACACACAGAGACACAAACACACACCAACGGTGCTCTTTCAGGCTGGTGAAATTAGCCTCTCAATGGGCATCTGTGGGATTCAGGTCCAGAGTATGGCCATGGGGGTCCTTTTGCTGAAGGCGGGGAAAAGGAATAGGGGGCTGAAAGTGGGGGAGACCTTAAGCGTGATTTATGGGAGACAGAATAGAGAAGGGGGGGGCTGCGATGCAGTTGGTGGAAAGGGCAGCTCGGACGCTTCTCTGGGGCAGAAAGAAGGAGCCTTGGGCGTGGGTCGCTTGCTGCAGCCCCTGGGAGGGCTCTGTCCCTTTAAGGTCACGGCATGCTCTGGTATGATGTGGCGAAGGACAGCTGGGCAATGGCCATCTGACTGACTCCGGCTTGACATCTGGGAGCCCACTGGTGTGTGGCACGCGAATCGCTTGATGTCGCTATTTAAATGCAAATTTCGGGGGAGAGATCATTGAAGCCTCACCCCGTAAATTCACACAAAAGGAACACTTCACGCAAAAGGGGGGAAAAGAAAGGGAGGGCGCCCGTTACTTCGGGAGGTCTTGGCTCCCACATGCAAATCGCATTCAAATCCGCAGCCCCTTCTGCTTGGCTAACTTTGCTAAGGTCAAGACTTTGTTTTGGAGAGAGAGAAAGGGGGGGCGAGGGGGGGCAAGGGGGAGGGGGGGCAGGGCTGGCCTTGGGAGCAGCGCCTTCTTCCCCCGAGGTGGGGGTCTGCTCCGCCTGCGGTCCCCCTTGTCTCTCTCTCAGGAGCGGGAAAACAACCTTTAAATCTATTTATATTTACATTTATATAGGCAGTGGGGTTTCCCACGCTCCTGGTCCATTTTCTCCAGGGCCTCCTGAAATGGTAAAAGTTTTCAAAAGGCAGGGAATATGGGCTTTAGAGCCCCTCTTGGGACATCAAGGTCTCCTGAACTTCACCTCGGTCGTCCCTAGACGGCTGGCCTCTTTAGGCCACGTTTTGTTCCTTAAGCCTCGACTTCCAGGATGAGTTAGGCGGGCACGGATTTAATACCAAGCCCAACCTCTCCCTTCTCTCCTTTTCTCTTCTCAACCCATCCCTTGGGCCCAAGGCTTTGCCCTTCACCAGGACAACTGTAAACTTGACTTTGATGGAGGGTTAGGTTGCTGTGAGTTTTCCGGGCTGTATGGCCATGTTCCAGAAGCATTCTCTCCTGACATTTCGCCCACATCTATGGCAGGCATCATCAGAGGTTGTGAAGGATTTTGGAAACTAGACAGAGGTTTATATATCTGTGGAAGGTCCTGGGTGGGAGAAAGAATGCTTGTCTGTTTGAAGCAGGTGTGAATGTTGAAACTGGCCACCTTGATTAGCATTGAATAGCCTTTCAGCATCAAGGCCTGGTGCTTACTGCCTGGGGGAATCCTTTGTTGGGAGGTGTTAGCTGGCCCTGATTGATTCATGACTGGAATGTTTTATGAGTTTTCGGAATATTGTTCTTTATTTATTGTTTTTTTGAGTATTGTTCTTTATTTATTTATTTTTTAAAATACTGGTAGCCAGATTTTGTTCAATTTCAGCCAGAACTTGAAGCTGAAAGACTATTCAATGCTAATGAAGGTGGTCAGTTTGCAACATTCACACTTGCCTCAAACAGAGGAGAGGTCTTTCTCCCACTTTGGACGTTATTACACACACACACACACACACACACACACACAGAGAGAGAGAGAGAGAGAGAGAGAGAGAGAGAGAGAGAGAGAGAGAGAGAGTCTATGGCAGGCATCCTCAGAGGTGGTGAGGTCTGTTGGAAACTAGGAGAAGGGTTTGTGTGTGTGTGTATGTGTGTATATATCTATCTATCTATATACACACACACGCACACACACACACACACACACAATTTTCCTAGTTTCCAACAGACCTCACAACCTCTGAGGATGCCTGCCATAGTTGCAGGCGAAACGTCAGGAGAGAATGGTTCTGGAACATGGTCACACAGCCCGGAAAACTCACAACAACCCAGTGATTCCGGCCCTGAAAGCCTTTGACAACGCATTGATGGAGGGTTGCTTGTAAACATAAAGAGGGGCCCAAGGCGGCTTTCCTCTGATCCAAACCCTGGGTATCCTTCCTTCCTTCCTTCCTTCCTTCCTTCCTTCCTTCCTTCCTTCCTTCCTTCCTTCCTTCCTTCCTTCCTTCCTTCCTTCCTTCCTTCCTTCCTTCCTTCCTTCCTTCCTTCCTTCCTTCCTTCCTTCCTTCCTTCCTTCCTTCCTTCTAGTTTCTCCTTGTATGTATGCTATGTGGCATGGAGCCAGAGGGGGAGAGGGGGGCAAAAGACAAGAAAGAGAAAGTTGGTGAATGATAAAGACCGCATTTTCCACGCTTTGGGTACAGGACCAGATGATCTAGAAAATGAGCTGAAATAGATTCAGCCTCAGAGTCTGATGTGAGGAGCAGCTGACTCCCCGATTCCTGGCCAGATGGCTTCTGAACACAGATTTGCATTCATTTTCGCTTAATATCGTCCAAAATAGCGGGGCAGCTGCATTTGTTGTCAAAAAGGTTTAAAAACTCCCCTTTTCTTTCTGGGGCAGGATCGTTACCTTCTGTGACGGGGGGCTTAGGCAACTTTCACCCCTCTCACCCCCCCTTCCCCTCCCTTCCCTCGCCTTTTTAGTCAACAGTATCAGATTTAAAAGGATTTGTTTTAAAACCTTCTAATTTGGTAATCAGATTTAAATCGCCTGGGCGCGTGTAATCTGAATTAAAGATACTGTCAATGGTTGGGGAACACGGGGCTTTTGTGAGCACGGGAAAAGGAGAAACTTTCTATTTTCTGAACGTTACTTATGACCAGATCTCTGCTTCAGGGAAGAAAGTATATTTTAAGGGGGGGAAATCAGAGAATATACAACATTTTCTTGACTGGAAGGAGCTTTATCGGCTCAGGATGCTGTACAAAACCACAAGTGCCAAACAGAAAGAAGCAGATCCCCCTTTTCCTTCCATCCCATCAACCTGTTTGTAGGGTTGCTGTGCGCTTTCTATGTTCCCAGTAGCATTCTCTCCTGACGTTTCTCCTGCATCTATGCCAGAGGTTGTGAGGTCTGTTGGAAACTAGGCAAGAGGGGTTTATATATCTTGGAAACTAGGCAAAGGGGGTTTACATATCTATGGAAAGTCCAGGGTGGGAGAAAGAGAAAGCTTTGAAGCTGCCTGCCATAGATGCAGGCGAAACGTCAGGAGAGAATGCTTCTGGAAGTCCGAAAAACTCACAACAACCCAGTGATTTCGGCCATGAAAGCCTTCGATAACCTGTTTGTAACTTGAGTTGTTTTCCCAAGCCTTTGCCCAGTTACAAATGTAACGCTTCAAGATGATTATGGAGACAGGTTTTCCCCCCCTCCCCTCCCCTTTAATTTATCACGAAGAGTTTCTATACACTTTGATTTAAGGTTATTAACATTCTATAGACAGTGGCATCTTTAATATGTGGCGATCGCTTCTAAAGACTAATCTCATTACCCTCAAATAGTCATAAAATATGATTTTATTATACTTACGTATTTAATTAGACGGCCAGCAATGTAATGGATTTTGAGATCGGGTAGAGAGAGCAACAGCTTTGATAATTCACTTATCTTTAGCAATAGTCATTAACCCTCAACACCAGCAAAATAGATGGCTTTCCATCCCGTCCAACCCTTCCAGGAGGGGATAGGGAATAGCCCCCCCCCATGCTATTGCTAACACGAATCGGACTTCGATTTTGGCCGATTAATTAAAATCGGAAGGCACCAGCCCTGCCAATTCGCATAAAAGGAAAAGCCCTAAACCCACCCAAGATTGGAGGGGAGGCTTCGCCTTTCAGGAGGCTCTGCTCTTGTCTCTGGATCAAAGCAAAGGAGAGTTGGCTGAGAAAAGGGTCTGATGTGCCCTTTCCCCAAAGAGGCACCCTATGGATATCTCTCCCCCCCCCCTCTATTAAAACAAATGCGCTTTAAAGAGCTGGGGTCCCTCCGTCTGTCTCTCTCTATCTGTCTCTCATCTTCTCCTTCGCCTCTCCTCCTTTGGCTCCCGCTGCTCTCCAAGTAAACTTCTCCCGGTTTAAACAGGGGTTTACTCTTAAGGAAGGGCTGCCTTTCCCTCCCAAAGACTTTGGGGAAGAGCTCGCTCTCCTTCTCTCTTTCTCTCCTCTCCCGCGCTCTCTTTTCTCTCGAAGCTTTTCCTCGAAACCGGAGTTTCCAACATGCGCCTTGGCTGGCCAGAGCCCTTCCCGGAAAAGAACTCAAAGGAAAGGAAAGAAGGGGGAGGGGGTAAGGAATAGGGATCCCGTCAGTAGCCGAGCATCGATTGGGATCCTTTTTAAAAGACGCCTTGCTCTTCTTAGACTTCTTCCAAAGCCCGGTTGGAAATTAAAAGAGGATGGGAATGAAGCACAACTGGCAGGGAAAGAAGGGAAAAGGGAAAGGGGAGGGTGTTGGCTATTGTTTCCCTTCCTGGCCGAGATTGCTAGAAAGTTTGTGCTCTCCGGCTCCGCATCCACACACACACAAACACCCCTACAGTTCCGGGATGCCCGAAGTATCTTTATTTCCACACACACACACACACCCCACGGACCCCTAAGGCTGGCCTTTCCCGCAGGTTCTGGGACCACCTGTAATAGCCACCGGGCTGGAACTTGAGCCTTTAGACCAGATTTTCCCATGGAACACTATGTGAGCAGCACTTCTTGCATTCACACACCAGACCCCTTGGTCGAAAGTGACCTTTCCTTCCCACTATTTTAGCCCAAATATTGTGGCAAAGGGGACGGGGGGAGGGGGGGAGAGCTAGATACGTGTGCAAGCATGGGAAGATACCCAAGCCTATTTCCTACACACACACACACACACACACACACTTTCCTCGACCACTTCTCTTTCCCTACTGTTTATACTAAGGCTGGCTTTTGGAATGACTCTTTGGCAAAGGCGCTCCAGAGAGAGAGAGAGAGAGAGAGTGAGAGGGGGGGGGGAGAGAGAGAGAGAGAGAGAGAGAGAGACTCAATTTCATATTCTAACTTCATTGACTCTTGTGGTGCGTGCATGTTGCATGTTGCATGCCTAGATATTATTTATACCTATGTGTGTGTGTGTGTGTGTGTATGTGTGTGTGTGCATATATATAACGTGTTATAGTAGTGTGTGTGTTTATATATCATATTATAGTAGAATATATATATATATATATATATATATATTCTACACACACATTATGTTATAGTGGGAGATATATATAGAGAGGGGGGAGTTGATTTGGGTTTTTTTTACTTCCACACACACATATATGATATAGTAGAATATGTCTGTGTGTGTGTGTGTGTGTGTGTAGTCTCCTTCTAGAAGTTATGAGTGTGTGTGTGGAATATATATATATACTCTAACTATTTTATATATATGTGTGTGTGTGTGTGTGTCCTACTATAATATATATGTGTGTGTGGAATATATGTATGTATGTAAGTCTGTGTATGTGTGTGTGTGTGTGTGTATATATATATATATATACACACACACATAGTAGAGTATATATATTCCACACACACTCTCATAACTTATATAGTCTACTAATATATCATATCTATGTGATATCATATATGTGTGTGTAAGTAAAAAGACCCCAAACCAAACCCACCGCCACCCGGCTTGCTGTGTTACAAGAGGGGGGGGGAGGCGTCTCGGCGGCTGCAGCAAGCAAGCCAGCCAGCCAGCCATCCAGCCAGCCAGTCAGTCAGGACTAAACAAGCTGCGGCGCTGGGGGCGAGGGAGGGAGGGGGCGGGCTTTGGGGCCTCTCCATATATGGCCTTGGCTCCGCCCCTCGCGCGTCAGAATCTGACAGCGCCGTTCCCGGGGGTCTAGAGTTTTGGCTCCCGGGAAAGGTTCCATTCCTCGGGGATGGAGGGCTGAGTTTTGTACGCTTCCCCTCCATCCTGCAAAAGACGCGTCGGGCCCCCGGTCGAGCTCTCTCCTGTGCCCAGGCACACCTCCATGGTAATCATTTTTTCGTTTATTTGTCTTTTGGAGCAGAGCAGCCTTGCCAGAAGTGGTCGATTCAGCAGTTGTCCTGAAGCTGGGCTTCGTGTGCTTTTTATTATTATTATTATTTTATTTTTTTTCGCGGGAGGGGGGGCAAGAAAAGGATGCTGCTGTTCTACTAGGATGACACCACGTTGAGAAGACTTCTCGGAAAGGCAAACAAACAAGAGAGAGTGAGAGAAAGAAAAAAAGAAAAAGAAAAAGAGAGACGGAATTGGGAAGACAACCGACTTTGGCAAAACAACAACAACAAAAAAACTTATTTTTCCCCCTCTTCCCCCTCTTCGCCACCCCCCTTTTCCAACTCCTCCGGGTTTTGTTTGGTGTGGTGTGGTGTGTATGTAGTTTTTTCTCTCTCCCCCCCTCTCAAACCTCCAAACTGGAACGCCATCCAAGTAGAACTGCTCAGTATATTGTTTATGCCGTGCCAACACAGGACAGATTGAAGGCGGAAAGACGACTTGAACTGGGCTTTTCTCCGACTCGTCGCGGGGAGTAAAGTCATCTCGCCTACTATCCCGGTCGCCAAGGAGAGCGGGGGACCGAGAGAGAGGAAGGGAAGGAAGAGAAGGAAGGAAGCAAAGAGACAGAAAGAAAGGGGGGCACCAGCCGAGACAGAAAACCACCACCAACTCCTTCCTATTGCCACCCCCCACTCCCTCGAGCTGACATTTCTCATCATTTCTTAACCCCATTCGGCGAGGAGCTGGTTTCGCCCCCAAAATTGTTTTAATGTTTGGGATTCAGGAAAATATACCACGAGGTGGGACAACCATGAAAGAAGAACCGCTGGGTAGTGGAATGAACCCAGTCCGGTCGTGGATGCATACGGCGGGGGTAGTGGATGCTAACACAGCCGCCCAAAGGTACGTGCGCCTGCCAAATGGGGCGCCCCCCCTCCCTTTTGCATGCCTTCCCCCCATTTCTCTTGCCCCCTTCCCGCGCTTGGGCTTCTCATCCCGACCGTAAATCGCCCTCAGTCCTCCGGATCAATTACAATCTCGCTGAACTCCGCTTCCTTCTCTCTCTCTCTCTCTTCTGTCTCTCTCTCCCGCCCCCTGCTCTGGGCTCTCCACCTCCGCTTCTCTTTCTCCTTCTTTCTTCCTCTCGGGTTTGCTCCCTTTGCATTGCATCAGGTTACGGGTAGGGTCAACAATGGGGAAATCTCCCTTTCTCCCCCAGATGTCTCCCCAGATGTCATTCCTAATGTGGTTGCCCTTCCTTCCTTCGCTCTCTCCTTTTTTCCTTCCTTCTTTCCTTCCTTCCCTTCTTCCCTTCTTCTCTTCTTCTTTCCTTCCTTTTCTCCTCTTCTTCCTTCTTTATTTCCTTCATTTCTTCCTGCTCTTCTCCTTTTTTTCTTTCCTTCCCTACTTCCACCCTTCTTTCAAATCGCCCCGGAGTCCCTCTCTGTTTCTCCGCCAACTTCTCCTCCTTCTCCTCCTTCCTTCCTATCATAACAACCACTTCCATCCTCGCCCTTCCAGCCCTCTGTTTCTCCGCCGCCTTCTCAACTTCTCCTTCTCCTCTTTCTCGTTCTTCTTCCTTTCCTTCCTTCCTTCTTTCAAATCATAACAACGGCCTCCATCCTGGCCCCCAAATCTCTCTGTATCTCCGTCACCTTCTCACTTCTCCTTCTCCTCTTTCTCCTTCCTTCCTTCCTGCTTCCCTTCTTTCAAATCATAACAACCGCCTCCATCCTCGTCCTCAAAGCCTTCTCTGTTTCTCCGTCACCTTCTCCACTTCTCCTTCTTCTCCTTCTTCTCTTTCTCCTTCCTTCCTTCCTTCTTTCAAATGATAACAACCGCCTCTATCCTCGCCCCCAAAGCTCTCTGTATCTCCGCCGCCTTCTCCGCTTCTTCTCCTCCTCTTTCTCCTTCCTCCCTTCCTGCTTTCCTTCTTTCAAATTATAACGACTGCCCCCATCCTCGCCCCCAAAGCCCTCTCTGTTTCTCAGCCGCCTTCTCCACTTCTCCTCCTCTTTCTCCTTCCTCCTCCTCTTTCTCCTTCCTTCCTTCCTCCCTTCCTGCTTTCCTTCTTTCAAATCATAACAACCGCCTTCATCCTCGCCCCTCAAGCTCTCCCTGTTTCTTCGCCGCCTTCTCCACTTCTCCTCCTCCTCTTTCTCCTTCCTTCCTTCCTTCCTTCTTTCAAATCATAACAACGCCCCCATCCTCGCCCCCCAAGCTCTCTCTGTCTCTCCGCCGCCTTCTCCCCTTCCCCTCTTCCTCTTTCTCCTCCTTCTCACCGAGTCCCCCTCTCTTCTTTTTCTCCCCGCAGCGGTGTGGGGTTGGCTCGGGCCCATTTCGAGAAACAGCCGCCTTCCAATCTCAGGAAATCCAATTTTTTCCACTTCGTCTTAGCTCTCTACGACAGGCAGGGGCAGCCCGTGGAGATCGAAAGGACAACTTTTGTGGACTTTGTGGAAAAAGATAAAGTAAGTCTTTTTTAAGAGAGAGAGAAAAAAACCTCTTCCCAAATCTTAAAGTAAGTCTTTTTATATATATAATATAAAAATAAAAAATAATCTCTCTCCATTTTGTAAAATGTGATTTAAGCCAGACCATGTTCACCTTGACTTAGACACTGCTGCCAGTTTCTAACGGGACTCCAGAGGCGTCCTAAACCACGTGTAGTTTTCTCCCAAGTTGTGTATGCCAGCGATTTGGCTTCTCAGCCTAGTTTGGAAAGTCGCCTTTGGCTTGAGCAGTTAAGGCCACATTTTCGATCCCAAGCCAACTTTGTCCGTCTGAACAAAACACTGATGGGGGATGCTGTCGAAATCCCATCCAAGGGATCCCCAAACATCCCAACAGAGGCTGGATGGTCATCTGTCTGGAGTGCTTTGAATGCGATTTTCCTGCTTCTTGGCAGGTCTCTTCCAACTCTATGATTCTCTCCTATCCTTCTGAAAAAGCCATCTACTCAATGCCATTCTTTGTCATCACTTGCAGGAGCCCAACAATGAAAAAACTAACAATGGGATTCACTACAAACTCCAGTTATTGTACAGTAACGGTAAGTTTTAATCACCGGGCCCCCTCCTTTTGTTGTTTTATGTTGTGTTTTGTGTGCGTTAGGATGTTTTGTGTGTGTTAGGAGACCGCCAGCGACTTCCCCCTCTCAAAAAAGGTAAACAAATGGATAAAATAAAGCCAAGGGTATAAAGATTTCGAGATTAAAATTACATGACTGCGAACACGGCTCTTCTGGTGGCATCGAAGGAAAACAAAACATAAGCGATCAATAAGTCAATGGTACTTTACATGATTAACCGGCTTGGTCTTGAAGTGGAAAGTAACAACATCTCCTCTTCTCTCCCCCACCTCGCCCCCCAATCAATACCTGCTCCAGCACAACATCACTTTTAAGAGCCCCCACGCCCCCAATTTCCACGTTTGGCAAATTAATGTTAATTATTGTGATTGCTTAGCTTGGTAAAAAGATCCCCACACCAAGGCGATCCTGACCTGAAGGAGGAAATATTGACCAGGGATAATCTGTCGGTTTTTATGTCGGTTTTAACTTACTATTCCGTGTTTCCCTGGTTGGGTCAAACATCTTAAGACCTTGCAGATTATTTGTGTTTGAATAACTCCACCACTGGTGTGCTGCTTTTATTAAAAACATAAGTTTCAGTAGAGACAGCACACTGGCTGCTCGACACTGTTTCCTTTTCCAATGCATCCTTTGTTGCATCCTTGTGATCCACATCCTTCCACTGATAAGACTTGCTCTTTCTCTCTTTCTCTCTTTTCCCCTCCTCCCTTCTTCTTCCCCTTTGCAGGAGTTAGAACGGAACAGGATCTGTACGTTCGGTTAATAGACTCAATGACCAAACAGGTGAGGAAAAAAAAGTTTAAGATATTTCTTTCTGAGAGAGTTGAATGAGTTGTTGGAGTGTGTCCTCCTCCTCCTCCTCCATGTTCTTCTTTGAGGCTCCTTGAATTAAATCCTACCCCCCCCCACATCCTATAGGAGGTGCAATGCTTTTTATTGTCTTGCCGAAGGCTTCAGTGGGTTGTGGGTTTTCCGGGCTGTACAGTATGTAGCATTCTCTCCTGACGTTTCGCCTGCATCTATGGCAGGCATCCTCAAAAAGGTTATGAGTTTTCCGGACTTTATAGTTTCCAATATACCCCACAACCTGTAAAAATGCCTAGGCAAAACGTCAGGAGAGAACCGGGCTGTATAGTATGTAGCATTCTCTCCTGACGTTTCGCCTGCATCTATGACAGGCATCCTCAAAAAGGTGTTGGACTTTATAGTTTCCAATATACCCCACAACCTGTAAAGATGCCTGGGCGAAACGTCAGGAGAGAATGCTTCCGGAATATAGTCATACAGCCCTGAAAATTCACCACAACCCAATGGTTTTATTGTTTTCTATCACAAACCTGTTAGCAATAGGCTGCCATCTGGACTCAGATTCCCTTCTGATGGATATTAGGAGAAGGAAAAGTGACAGGGAATTGAGAGAGGGAGAAAGGGAGAGAGAGGGAGAAGGAGAGCAAGAGAGGGAGAGGGAGAAAGAGAGAGAGGGAGAAAGAAAGAGAGAGGGAGAAAGAGAGAGACAGGAAGAAAGAGAGAGGGAGAAAGAGAGAAAGAGGGAGAAAGAGAGAGAGAGGGAGAGGGGGAGAAAGGGAGAAAGAGAGAGACAGGGAGAAAGAGAGAAAGAGGGAGAGAGGGAGAAAGAAAGAGAGCTCAATTCTCTGTTCCGCATTCATTTTAGAATAATGTGCAGGATTAACTTTATAACACCGGTGAAAAGACAAGAAGCGCCTCTTAATCCTAGAATCGAAGGTGGTTTGCCTTTGCCCCTCTCTCTCTCTCTCCAACTCCCTTCCTCCTTGTTCTTTCCTTTCCCCCCTTTAAAAGGGGATGATTTAGTCTCGCGAGACGTTTATTTGGGATGTAAAAGTTAAATGTGTCGAGGTGAAAAGTCATCTTGTTCTCCACTCGTCCGGATTCACCTCCGAGTCCCCCATCTCCATAATTCAAGCTCTGTGCTCCAGGGGTCACCCAAACCCGTCCATTTCCCCCTGGTCTCAGCTCCTGTTTCTTCCCCAGGCCTCTGTCATCCCTTGTAAATAACATAATTACAAGCAGGTCCTGATTAAATTATTTAACCTGCCTTTTTTGGTCCACTTTCGGGAGGATAACGATGGCCCTTCCAAGAGCATCCGAGTTGGAAAGGGAGCCAAACAAAAACAACTCTCAATCCATAAATGGCCTGTTAGGACTGAATGGCTTCTACTTTGAAACGTTGGCAGGTTTGGGTTTCCTCCTTTTGGAAAATACTACATTTAAACCAAGGGAGCTGGTGCCTTCCAGGAAAGATAACATTCCCACTGGGTGACTCCTGTCAATTATTATTATTATTATTATTATTATTATTATTATTATTATGATTTGCTCCCTTTATTGAAGAGTAGGGTGAATTCGGGTGTTTACTCTATTATTACTATTACTATTATTATTATTATCTCCCTTTATTGAAGAGCAGGGTGAATTCAGGTGTTAACTCCATTATTATTACTATTATTATTATTCTCCCTTTATTGAAGAGCAGGGTGAATTCAGGTGTTAACTCCATTATTATTATTACTATTATTATTATTATTCTCCCTTTATTGAAGAGCAGGGTGAATTCGGGTGTTAACTCCATTATTATTATTATTATTATTGTTTGCTTCTTTTATTGAAGAGTAGTGTGAATTCGGATGTTAACTTCTTTTTGGACATGTTTTGGAATATATATTTTCCAAACACATGATGCAAAACGAAAGTGCCAACTTCTTTAAGCTTCCAAAGCTTGTGTTGTCGAAGGCATGGAATCACTGGGTTGTTGTGGCTGTGCTCCGGAAGCACTCTCTCCTGAAGTTTCACCCACATCTATGGCAGGCATCCTCAAAGGTTGAGGGGTCTGTTGGAAACTAGGCAAGTGGGGTTTATATATGTCTGGGGAATGTTCAGGGTGGGAGAAAGAACTCTTTATCTGCTTGAGGCAAGTGTGAATGTTGCAATTAGCACTGAATGGCCTTGCAGCTTCCAAAACTTCTTTCTCCTGTCTTGTCGAAGGCTTGCATGGCCGGATTCGCTGGGTTGTTGTGAGTTTTACGGGATGTATGGCCATGCTCCAGAAGCATTCTCTCCTGACGTTTCGCCTGCATCCTCAGAGGTTGTGAGGTCGGAGCCCGGAAAACTTACCACAACCCACTTCTTTCTCCTGTTCCTCTTTTAGACCAGAAAGTTGTCGCCCCCCCCCCCAAGGGATCTTGACTAAAATAAGGCTGGGTTTAAATGCGGGGCGTTCTTGCCGAGCAAACCCGCAAAACTGCAGCCCCCTTGACAAAGGCGGAGGCGTGTATTATTGCCCCCCAATAAGGCTTGCAGACAAAAGCCCCCTTTGAAACCCCGGAGCGCTCTCTCTCCCTCTCTCTCCAGTTGACAATGTCTTTTGTACAGAGCAGCTAAATGTTTTCGGAAATCGCTGTAGGCTAATGAAGAGGGGGCTGACTATAGGCAGCTCTGTAAGTTGGCTTGCTCTGGAGCAGAGAGAGAGAGAGAGAGAGAGAGAGAAAGAGAGAGAGAGAAGGAGGAGGAGGAGGAGGAGGAGGAAAGAAACATATCCAAGCATGCCTTCCTTGGGGTCTTATATCCCAGAAAATCCCACAATATGTACTTTGAACTGGGATATATGGCAGTGTGGACTCAACCCAGTTCAAAGCAGACATTGTGGGATTTTTTTGCCTTGATATTCTGGGATATAGGGATGTGTGGAAGGGCCTTTGGTCATCACTGAAGCTTCTGCAGGGCCGAGAGAGAGAGAGAGAGAGAGAGAGAGAGGGAGAGAGAGAGGGAGAGAGAGAGAGAGAGAGAGAGAGAGAGAGAGAGAGAGAGAGAGAGAGAGAGAGAGAGAGAGAGAAAATACAGGCTTTTAATCTCCCATCGCTGACGGGGAAGGGAAGGAAGGAAGGAAGGAAAGAGGGGGCCAATGGCCCAGTAACTGATCAAAGAGTCAATGGCGCTGAACCGACAGTTTATGGATTTCTGTTGGTGCTACAAAATAAAAAATAAATCACATCTAAATACGCGGATTCATCAGAGGCGAAGTAACAATCACCAGAAGTTATAGGGCGTGCTGCAACAACAAACCCTTTTTTTTGCAGCCGGCCGACGCTTTGCTGGGCTTTGCTTCTGGCTGCCGGGGTTATATCTGCCTTTCAGGAGATCCCTGCTCGGGGGAGGGAAACCAGACCTAGGCTCATTACCAGGACAACTAGGCCTTGTTGGCAGGCGAGGGAAGGGATGCTGCTAGGAGAAGAGCCTCCCAAGAAAAGGCAGGAGGGAGAAGGAGAGCCCTGTCTTCCTTCCTTCCTTCTTTCCTTCCTCACTCACACTTGTGGCGGCGGAAGGTGCGAAAGGCGGAAAGGAAGACTTGAGATGCTTTTTTGGAGTGGGGTGTGTGTAGTGGAAAAAAAACCCCTCTCCCTTCTCTTTTCCCAATCGCCTGGCTGTAATGGGAAAGGGAAGCCAATGACCTCATGGAGCACAGACGGCGGCTGGAGGAGGCCCAGGCGGTGTTGCCTGTGTGTGAGAAGGAGAAGGGGGAAGGGAGAGAAGCCCAGGCAGGAGAGAAGGAGGGATGGAGAGAGAGAGAGAGAGAGAGAGAGAGAGAGAGAGAGAGAGAGAGAGAGACGACCCTTCTGGGAAGGGAAGGTACAAGGCAGGCAAAGGGAAGACTGGAAGAGAAGAAGAAGAGGAGGAGGAAGAAAAAGAGTTGGAGAAAAAGGGTTGTGGGGGTTTTCATGACCGGAAAGTGGGGAAATGCCCCGCGCGTGGACCTCTCCTTCGGCCTCTCTCTCTGCTTCTCCCTCTTTCATTCTCCAAGGGAGGAAAGAGAGAGAGAGAGAGAGAGAAGGGGAAAGAGCCTTTTGGAAAGGGAAGGTACAAGGCAGGCAAAGGGAAGACTGGAAGAAGAGGAGGAAGAGTTGGAGGAAAAGGGAGAGATTGAGGAGGTTTCCATGAAAGAGAGAGAGAGAGAGAGAGAGAGAGAGAGAGAGAGGAGAAGGAGGAGGAGAGAAACATATCCAAGCATGCTTTCCTTGGGGTCCTATATCCCAGAAAATCCCAACGCACGTGGACCTCTCCTTCGGTCTCTCTCGTTTCCTCTCTCTGCTTCTCTCTCTTTCATTCTCCAAGGGAGGAGAGAGAGAGAGAGAGAGAGAGAGAAAGAGAGAGAAGAGGAGGAGGAAAGAAACATATCCAAGCACGCTTTCCTTGTGCTTTCCTTGGGGTCCTACGGTATATCCCAGAAAATCCTCGCGCGTGGACCTCTCCTTCGGCCCCTCTCTCTCTCGTTTCCCCTCTCTTCTTCTCCCTCTTTCATTCTCCAAGGAAGGGGGAGAGAGAGAGAGAGAGAAGAGGAGGAGGAGGAGGAGGAAAGAAACATATCCAAGCACGCTTTCCTTGGGGTCCTATATCCCAGAAAATCCCAACGCGCGTGGACCTCTCCTTCGGCCTCTCTCTATCGTTTCCTCTCTCTGCTTCTCTCTCTTTCATTCTCCAAGAGAGGAGAGAGAGAGAGAGAGAGAGAGAGAGAGAGAGAGCTTTTGCAGGAGCTGCCGAGTGGAGCCAGGCGGCTTTTGCTCCTGCTGCTGCTCCTGCTCACAGTCCGGTCAGGCACGAAGTCTGGAGAGAGGAAGGAGAGGGAGGGAGGAAAGAGAGAGAGACTGAGCAAGGCGCACCTATAGCTTCCCCACCATCTGTTAGAGCCTCTGCTCAAAACCCACTCAACCGTGTGCCCAGACACACTTGCCTTTTTCTCTCCCCCCCCCCCCCTTCTCCCTTTCTCTCCTCCTTCTCCTTTCCTTTCTGTGCGGGTGAACCCAAGAAAAATCATTGTTAGCAGTTTCAAAATAAACACCAGATTGCCCATTAGCACTTTTCCCCCCCCTCCTCCAAATCTCAGGCCGAGGAGGAGAAGCATATTGCGGTGCGCGCACGCTTCTGGGATTCCTCAAGGCTCGTTTTGATGGAGAAGGGAAAGCCAGGGAAAAGGGAAGCCCTGCTTGGAGAAGGAAGGCCCATTCCAATGCCCAGGACCCCAAGCCGGTGGGGAAAGACCCACTCTTTTGATTGCATCCTCTATGGCGCTGCTTCTTAGTTCAGGATCTTTGGCAAACCCGAAGGGTCGCTTCCCGCAGCCACCCGCAAACATACAACGTGTTGTCACTGGGTTGCTGTGTGTTTTCCTCTTCCAGTATCCCTCACAACCTCTGAGGATGCCTGTCATAGATGTGGGCGAAAGGTCAGGAGAGAATGCTTCTGGAACAGGGCCACACAGCCCGGAAAACTCTCATGCCCAAGTTCCTCCGCCTAATTCATCCAAGGAGGGAAAGAGCAGCAGCCTCGGATGCTACTCTGCGTGAGCCCGAAAAGCGCTCCTAATGAGCCCCTCACAAGCTCCACACTCCACCAAAATACCATAAAATAAAACCGGCCGTCTGCCTTCTTTCACCGTTTGCAGGCTTGATAGTTAATCATGGGGTCGCTCAAACTTTTTTTGGAGGGGAGGGAAGAAAAGCCGATGCTTTTCCCAAGGAGTCCTCAAAACTCCAGAGCTTTAGGATATGGGTTGCTGTGAGTTTTCCGGGCGGCATGGCCATGTTCCAGAAGCATTCTCTCTCTCTTGACGTTTCACCTGCATCTGTGGCAGGCATCCTCAGAGGTTGAGGGATCTCTTGGAAACTAAGTAACTGAGGTTTAGGACATGCTTTTAGGTCCGATCCTAGTGTTTCTTTGGACTCCAGGACCTCAGGGGTGCGTGTATAAAGTATAGCGCCAATGCTTCTAATTGGAATAACATGTTAGCACGACAATTGTGGTGTGTGTGTTGTGTGTGTGTATATATTTGTGTACGTATGTGTGTGTATGTGTGTGTGTGTATATATATATATCAGTTTTCTTCTTCATTTGCAGTGTTTTCTGAGGGAAAAGGAGAGGAAGAGTGAGTGTGTGAGAAAAAAATCCCAACCACATCAGCATATTTCTCTCTCTTTCTCTTTCCTCTCTCTCTTCTCTCTTTCTTTCCCTCTTCTCTCTCTTTCTCTCATCTCTTTCTTTCTCTCTTCTTTCTCTTTCCTCTCTCTTCTCTCTCTTCTCTCTTTTCTCTCTCTCTTCTCTCTCTCTTTCTCTCTTCTCTCTCATCTCTCTCTCATCTCTCTCTCTTTCTCTCATCTCTCTCTCTTTCTCTCTTCTTTCTCTCTTCTCCCCCCTCTTCTCTCTCTTCTCTCTCTCTTTCTTTCTTTCTGTCTTCTCTCTCTTCTCTCTTTCTCTCTCTCTCCTCTCTCGTTCTTTCTCTCTTCTCCCTCTCTTTCTTTTCTCTCTCTCTCTCTCCTCTCTCTCTCTCTCTTCTCTCTCTCTCTCTTCTCTCTCTCTCTCTCTCATATTTTTGGCTGTGTCAAACTGTGTGGATGTAAAGAGGAAAGTCGATCACATCCCACATCCCTTTGGGGAAAAGGCCTGGTCTTAAAAAACATGAATATAAATAGATAGATAATATAGATATGTGTGTGTGTGTATGTGTGTGTGTATATCTATCTATCTATATATTCATACATATTCATATATGTAATATTCATATATATATATATATATTCACATATATATATATATATATATATATATTCATATATCTATACCTATATCGATCTATCTCTCTCTCTCTCTATCTGGGGATTTCTTTCTCAACGAGTTGGGCAGCCTTCCTTGAGCCCCAAATGGGAATGGTGTGGGGAAGCTAATAGGAGGGGCTAAGATGTGGGGAGGAAAAGGCCATTCCAGCCTTAATTGGGATGATACCCCCCTTCCTTCCGTTCCATTGACTTATTTATTTAACAACACAAAAAGAGAGAGGAAAGACGAGGCGGGAAAAACGGCCGCCTCTTGGGTGCTGTGGGAGCGCGGCGTGTTTACCTCACGCGGGGACTTTTGGCGCCTCTTCCCAAGCCTCCCTGGCGAGGATTTTTGGCTTTCAGGCTCGCTCTGTTTGAGGGTATTCGAGGGGGGGGGGGGAGAGAGAGGCTTATTTCTGGGGCCAAGGAAACAAAACGTGAGGGAAACCGAGCACACGTTGTAGCCTACACAAGGTGTGTTTGTGCGAAAGAAAGCAGACCGTGAGAATAACCAGCCCAAACCCCAAAGACTCGGAGCCAAGACAATGCGTCTTCCTCGAGCTGCCAGGTCGTGGCGACCCCAGAAAAGGCTCCGCCGAGGGAAGGAGACGGGGAAACCGCATGTGACGTTGACAAATGGTTCTTTGACAGGTGAGCCAGGAGCGGAAGAGGTCACGAAGCGCTTTTGCCGGCTTCCCAGCCTCCTTGGGCTTCATTTGGTGGCGTTTGCGTGATAAAAAAAAACGTGACAAGGAAAGATGGGATCCGGACTCGAGTCAGGTTGCGAGGAGAGCCCAATGCGCCGGGACTGGAGACCCACTGGAAGGGCTTCAAGGCGCCGTTGGGTTCAGCCTCGGGTCTCCTCTCTCTGAGCTGGATCCGACCCAAAATGTTGTTGTCACGAAAGGGAAGCGAATGAGTAAACCAGCATGGAGGGGCACCTCAAGCCCTGGCTCCCACCCGCAGCCTCGCTCTCTTTCCAACTAAACTTTCTCC
>JARBWK010000010.1:102362791-102377791 GCA_030556195.1 Anolis apletophallus | reverse complement strand
TTCGTACTCATTCCCATTTAATGCTAGAGCAAGACATATGCATGATACTTACTTGATCAGGCAAGGTGTGAACAATATTTTGGAAAAGGCTCACATTTCATCAATTAATTACAAAGTTATCTTTTGATCATGGACTTGGCTGTCTAGTGGCTGAAAAATTAAACCTAGAAAACCTGATGAGTTAAGCCTAAAGAAATATGCACCACCAGTGGAGAGTAATGCTAATGTTTAAGTAGCTGAAATAGCTGTTTGCTTAGTGGAGAATGTTAGGTATCTGACAGAAGGGACATCTCTCTTATTAGTAATCAAATAGGGCTGACCAGTTGTTGCCATCACTCTGGGATTGTGTCAAGCCACTGAGAACAAGTTCAACACTTTATGGAACTTGAAGTAGCAAAAAATCAATACAATTATATTTGTCTTTAGTGTTTTATCTTTGTAAATAATACAGCAGTGGAAAGTTGCCTTTTGAATGAAATTTATAGCGGATTTTCAAGAACATACATTTGGAAAAGTTTAGCCAACTTATTTTAGTAGTCAATAGGAAGCTACAGATGTTAATTATAGTATAATTTTGGATGCATTTCATTATGTAGGCTTTTATTAACTTTAGCATTGCAATTTCTACATTTTAAATGTATACAAATTTGTTTTTTTGGTACAGTTTTGAGCCATACTTAAAAATAGAAATATAGATGTGGAACACAATGATTATTTCTTCGGTATCAAACATATGTCAATAAACGTATCACCACTTTGCATCAGCAGTGTATAAACACAGTGAATTGCAACACAAATAACTATTTTAGAAATTTCAAGTGTGGAATGCTTGCTAATGAACTTAAATAAGTGTGAGTTAATATATATGTATTATTTGGGAATCAAGTCTAAATAGTCCACTACACAATATCAGTGTTTTTATGTCTCTATATATCTATTTAGAACATGATTGAATCTGGTATCTAAGAAGCATAGGAGGATTATAAAAACACTTGGTAATGGATTTACCATGTTTATTTGAATAAATAAGATTGAATCTCCATTTACGCTTCACGTAAATGCTTTTGGGATCTTAATTATTGATGAAAAATCTGCTGTGCTTCTAAATTTGAAGATATGGCTATTTTATACACAATTTAATCACCTTCTACATTAAGAGTATTAAAGGTAAGGCCTGTTTTTGCATAATATAAAAAGAATGTATATTTATCCTCCTTAAAAGAGTTGTCACTTGTAATGACAGCATTCTATTAGCACTTTCTTGCCTACTCTGTTGCTTTGGGAAGTGACGTTATGGCACTCTCAGTACTTCGAGGTACATTTTACAAAACCATGCCATTTAGTGCTTACATCAAAATTATTTCAGCAAAGTCATGAAGGGAAAATAACCTAGAAAAAAATGAATCATGAGTGGTATAGTCTCTGGGGATGATCAAATTGAATTTCAGATGTATCATAACAGTAATGTTTTGGACTGATGTATATGTTCTTGTGTCTCATCTAAATTTGCTGATAATAAAGCTGAATTTCTGAGTTGTACCCACTCCTTAGCATGAAATAATAAAAGATAACCATTAAATTTCAGGGTCAGGCTTCTCACATGATGTGTTATAAATAGGCTTCAAATGGCATGCAATATTCTTTGCCAGATCTTTAGAACATTTGGATTCATGCAAAAGGTTTTAAATAGGAATATTATTTATTTGGATTGTAATACAAACTGTTACTGTCTTGGTAGGTTAGGTATTTGTTTAAGTGAAAAGAAAACTTTTTGATAGTTTAAAAGTTGTGGTTTTTTGCGCTTCGGTTTAAAAAATTCACAATATAAACCATATCAATAAATCTCCCGGCCCCCTCACTGCCCCACCCCACAGTCCCAATTGACTTTTAAAATTTAAGCTGGATGTTTCTCCTGCAAATATTTTTTTTATGCTGAGTGAGTGTATTTCTGGAATAATCTCTTGTTTTAAAAATTATATAATTATGTAATCCACGCAAGGGAGCCAATGCATAAAAACATTACTGTGAAGTAATTGGAGCCAAAGGAATCCTTCCTCAAGAAGCGTCCATGGGAAATTAGACAGGTCCAAAGAAAGTGGAATAAAAGAAAAAGAAGAGATCTATATTTTTATGTAGGACTGCTGAAAAGGATGGGAGTATCACTTTCATAGTGGAATAATGTTTTCTGGGAAAGCACAAAAGCAGATGTTCCTCATTAGGAACACCCATTGTCTACATATCACAACTATGAAGAGATAAATCTATCCTATTTCACCCATACATTCCAATGGCTGTAAATGATTACAGGATGCCGCTGTAACTGCTAAACCAAAACCACACTGTGTGCTAAAATAATTCTTTTCTGCCATCATAATATTTTATTGGAAGGTATGGAAATTCCTGGTAAGACACATCCTCTTGACTTTTCCTTCCCTTGTTTGGCTTGAATCGATACGAAAACTCAGAGTCCCAACTGTTGAAAACTGAAAAGACTGATTGTGGAAGAACATAAGAAGGGAGGGTTATATTACTATCAAAACATTAAGAAGCAACTTGCTAGTAAAACAATGGCAGATCTGCCTGTGCACACTGAATGAGCTTACAAAGTATTGCTGAGAGCATGCTTGGCATCATTTTTCCAGATGGTACTATCACAGTCGTACTGCTAGTTGGCATCTCTGTGGGTAGTAAATACTCTCCCTCCCCAATAAATCTGGCATTATTCTATAGAGTTTAGAAGACTTATAATTCCAAGTGTGTTCTACTTTTCTGTATAAAGGCCAGACATCTGTTTATCCCATTTTCTTTCATACAGAGTTTGGAATAGATTTAGATTTTTTTTCTTTTTAGTGGGGGGAAAGAAGTTTTGTCATATTTAACAGCTGCTGCAAACTTTCAGCCCTGTAGGCTCTTAAAATACTTTTCAGCTGACCTCAGATTTTATACATAATTGACATTGTTTGCAGAGAAAAATGCCCCTCTGTAGTTAACCTTTCATTGTCTCGGTGTAACATCTTGTTGTCCTCATGTTGTGCTTCAATATGAAACAAAGCCTGATGACTTCTATATCTTTCGGAAGGTGACAAAATTATCAGGCTTTGTCCCATGCTTTCAGTTTCTGAAAAATAGCTTTATTTCACGTGTAGCTAAAGTTTGTTTCTTCCAAGTAATTGTAGAATGGTAGCTGAAGACTGATTTGAGGTGGGTTTTTTTTCAGTCAACAGTGTTTCCTTTCACTTCCTGTCACAAAGGTCAAAGAAAACTGACCTTTGCTGGCAGTCCTAGTCACTGAATTATTCATGTGATTGACTTTTTGTCAGCGCACACAGTTGTGCTCTGGGACATTTTATTCATTTACCTCATTTAAAGAGCCTTTCTGCACCTGTTCAAGTATTAATATCATGTAATTTGGGCCTAATGCCGATTTTGCTGAACACTCATTATATTTTTATTAGCTATATTTCCAAACGATTATGTATGATTATTACCAAGCCTTACAAACAGCAATGGGTTATTCCCTAGACCTTTACATCTTCTTGTCAGGTTGTTTTCAGAAGCAAGGAGGATAAACATTTGACCAGTCCCAATGTTTTTATTCCTACTCCATATCCAACCAGAGAACTTAAAGCTTTTCCCTTATGGCTTTGTGAAAGCATGATTAAATCCAACTCTGCAGAAGCTGTACAAATGCCAGCATTTATAAGGTCAACGCTTTTGTTAAAAATGCTATGTAAATGAGGATCTGCAAAAAGGGACATTAAATAAAATTAAATTCATTGTCTTCTTTAATGTCATTTACATTTTGGCTAAGCCTTGGCCTGTCAAGGAGGATTTTAAAAATAATTTTAATTACACATCATTTAGGGATCCAAGGTTGTCTATTCAGTAGCATTTGGATAACCTGCAAAATGGTGACTGTTTATTAACTTCTTAAATGACAAGTTGTCATTTAATCTGCATAATGCAGTGAAAACAGTACAGTTTATTGTAAAATGTTCATTCTTAAGATTCCTTTAAGCAGTGCATGTAATTACTGCAGAATGGGTCTAGCAGTTCCTTTTTATCTGGCTGTGATTTTTCAAAGTGCCATGTAGGATATCCTTAGTTTTCAAAGGATATTTTTTAATTTTGCTACAGTATGTTGGAATGGATTACAAGGATGTAGTTGTCCATAGATAATAAATATGCATGCAAGGGGAATATTTCTGGATATAGAGCATAGGTTTTATTTTTAAGCACACAGATGTAGCATTTCATGGGCAAATGATTTAAATGAGTATAACTGAAAATATTGTTGTATATACAGAGGAGTTTCACATGGAAGACATGCCTCTAACATCAATGTGTAATGGATCTGTGTTATTTGCGCAACATGTGGGTTGTGAAGTGGGAAAAATAAATTGAATATGACAAACTGTATAAGCTTCCAATGATTAATTTACTATTTTAAATGTTCTAAGCTGTATCCTGAAATTTTTGTATCTTTATCTAAATCTGGCCTCCACATCATAAAGACTGATGTAGGCTTTCTGCAGCTATCCCAACCACATCTGAAAGTCCCTCCATCAGTAAAAGCCTTGCGAGCTGTTATTTCTAGAGTCAGCAAGGAGGTCTAGAAATAATAATACATATAAAAGAAAGAAAACCAGCAGAAATAGAGTAATCATAAATGAAAACGGAAGAACTAAAGGAAAGGTAGAAAAATGTGTGATGTGCAAAACCATAACATAATGAGGCTGCACAGGAAGCTGTTTGATGGGACGAAGAGAGAAATAAGTCTAGTGGAAAAGTAAAGGTAACAACAAGGCCTAATGGGAAGAAGCATTACGTAGCTCAAAGATGGAGGTGCAGAAAGCTAATAAAGAATGTGGTAGCTAATTGATAAGAGTCCTTAGAAGTCCATGAAGTGTGAAAGTAAGCCATATTAATGTATAAGGTGGTTCAAGGATAGGATAATACATTTGGATGGATAAATAAAACATGGCATGGCTTAGAAATGAATAGAGTTGAGGGTAAGAAAGAAGAGATGGAACATGTTGCATGGAGGAGACCTGGGGCCCTTCCACACAACCCTATATCTCAGAATATCAAGGCAGAAAATCCCACAATATCTGAGTATGGACTCAGATAACCCAGTTCAAAGCTGATATTGTGAGATTTTCTGCCTTGATATTCTGGGATATAGGGCTGTGTGGAAGGGCCCCAAGAACACAAGTGAAGATATCTGGAAAGGAGAAAGAGAATACACAGGAATTGTCAGAGAGAATGTGCAGAGAGATATTTGTTCACCACTTTGAGTCCCACCCATGGGAGAAAGGCAGGGTAAAAATAAATAAATAATAGGTGCTATGGCAGAGAATGAAAAAATGGAAGAGAGATAAAAACAAGGATTGAAAATTATTCCTAAAGAAAACATTGAATTACGATTGCAACTGCTTTTTTGTGGTTAACATGGTAATGCAAACCTCTAAATTTAGAAAACAAAAAAATAAAACTGGCACTTTGAATTATTTGGCATACCTCTCTAAATCAAGCTAAGGTTTTAAAATGAGTCCTATCTATACTCGTATCTGAAAACCACAAATAATTAAGTTTGTAATCCTATATCTCCTAACATGACAGGAAAACTCATTGAAATAAATTGGCCTTGTGGCTAAGATTGTGCCATAATTACCTAAATATTAAGATGCTAGTCAAAGGGAGTGCAAATATGCATCTTTGAAATTGTTATTGAATACATTTATAAAGTCAAGTTTTTTTCCCTCCAAGTAGCTGTCCTATTCTACAATATTTGCTTTTTCAGTGGCGCCAACTACATTTATATTGCCTTCAGTGCAACCAGTATGCAAAAGAATAATAAAGTAGTGTGCTTGTGTGAGAAAGGAAAAGTGGGGGGAAGGGATTTAGGCAAAGCTGTCAAAAACTATTCTACAAGAAGTATCCTGATACAAACCATCTGCTGCTTCTGTTAGAGCCTTATCAGGTAAACGGCAAAGATACTGCCAGAGCCTGTAATTTTGTTAGGATGCCTTTGATGAATTGGATTAGCTTATGGAAAAATCTTTAGCACAGAATTCTGGTGCACATGCATACAGGAAGTAAGTATCCATTTGATAATTTAAAAATAATTGCAAACCAATTGCAGCACAAACCGTTTCGATGAAGTATTCCTCATACAATGTAACAATTTTTAGTAAGATAATTTCAGTGAAGATTTTAAATGTGAAATAGGACATGGGGGTAGCTTTTGTTTACAATCAGCAAAGGCGCAACAGTGTTCAGTTACTTTTGCTGAAATGGTGAATAATTTATCAGACACGAGAACCCAAGGGGTTAAGTGTGGCACTGGGAGACATGTTTGGAGGAGATGGAAATTCCAAGCTCTAACGATGGAAATTGTCACTGCAGATGCCAGGAAGTGATTGACAAGCAGGGCTACAGGAAGTGAAAACTCAGGGAGCTTAACCTGTACTTGGCAAAGCTTCCAGAGCTTACACGCTAAGAAAATGAAAACCATTCACCTCGGTCAGGCTGCCAGAACACAAGCTCTTCTTGTTTGTTTATCTTAATAGCAAATCTTACAAAAATATTTGTGGTCAAAACGATTAAACACACATGCACACTCCATTGCACTTATTAATGTTTTAAAAACCAAGACATGTCCATGATTTGGAAAATAACCCAAAGTGGCCCATTTTACAGGTCAGCAATGTGCCTAAGAGATTCATGAGATATACAGGCATTTTGAACACTGGTATTACTTAAAATGTAACATAAAACTTTTAGCTTCTTGGTTCATTCACCCAACTGGTCAATTATATAGTTGTTCTGTTTTGAAGGGCTACTTATTTCTTTTAGCATGCTAAGATGCAAAATGATGTTTTATGTATATAGCTGTCTGGGCACATCATGCACAATAGTTCGCACAATCCAGCAAATTGCTTCGGGGAAAAATACATGTTGCATTTTGTATTCCTATATGGTTCTTCTGCATGGCACATATATGTGCATCTGTTCATATGATAAGATGCAGGATGTTTTATCTACTACTGATGTGCTCAGACAGCTATGCTTATATTTAAAAGAAAGTAGTATCTGCCATCAAACATTTCACACACAACAAAGTGACCAGAGCTAATCATCATTTGCTTGTGGTGCCAGGAGTACATAAAATGAACTGCATCATCTTGACAACCGCAGTAAGGATAGTGTTGTGTTCTCCCAATATTTAGGAAATGAGTTTAACATATGTGCAAAGGAAGAGGCTTACATTTGTGTTGTTGTAAGCCATGTAGCACAGGCCTGGGTAGCGGAACAAGTCGGCTCCAGTTTGTCTATAGTGAAAGACGAAACACGGTTACACATCTGGTGAGAAAGAACAGTTCTTTTGCAGAGACAGTTCTCCCTCCCTCCTTCCTTCTCTCTTTCTCTCTGCTGCAGCTTGAAAGAGACTATTTTGATAGAAACAAAACCATGGGGGTTGGGAAAGTCTATTAGCAGTACTGAGCCCACTAGAAACCTCTGAATGTACTAATAAAGGACTTGGAACACTGATGAAGGTAGGATTGGGTTTACTTAAGAAGGCTTGCCACAATCCTTGAGAAATGCTTCAACATAGAAACTTTTGGTCTGAGAGAAACAATGACTCTGGAGAACTGGGTTTGAATCTATGGAAACCAACTTGGGTAAGTTGCACTCTCTCAGCCCCAGAAGAAGTCACTCTTGAACAAACCTTGCAAAAAAAAGTCCAATGATAGCCTCACTTTACATACAGTAGCAACAACAACAGCAATAGTAACAGCAACACACACTATTGCATTGGTAGGTAATGCTTTATATGTTAGTGGCATTGTTGCCAAAGTAATTTCCTTTTAGTGTTAGAATCAGGCCAATGTGAAATATGTGTACAGTGTTCCCTTGCTACTTCGCGGTCCGCTTATTGCGGACTTGCTGTTTTGCGGATTTCAAAAAATATTAATTTAAAATATATGTCATGGTATTTTCGCTGTTTTGTGGGGTTTTGGCACTGCTGCTCTCGGCGCTTTCCCTCCTCAGTCCTCCCTCCCTTCCTCCAGCCTTGAAGGGCCTTCCCTTCCTTTCCTTCACTTTATTTTAAGTTTATAAAGACTTAAAATATTGTATAAATATTAAAATAAATAGAGTATCTCTATACTGCGGTTTTTCACCTATTGCTGGAGGTCCTGGAACCTAACCCCAGCAATAAGTGAGGGAACACTGTATATGTGAATTTAGGTAAGTTAAATTAATTACATGTACAGAAGAAATATAAATGGATTGGATGAGTACATGTTGCCTAATTTTGCTTTAGGAACATAGAGCTACACAGATATTGCATGATCTCCCCATATCTCCAGGAGATACATTCTAAGACCCATGGATACCTGAAACCATGGTTAGTAGATATTTAATAAATGGAATAAAATTCAATAAGAATCCATGTCTAAAAACATACCTCAAATCCCCCAAAATTCAAACATCAACACCGCATCCTACAAAACAAGCTATATTATACAATGTGTGGCCAAGTTGTTAAAAGTGTTATAAATGGGTAGATTGCTTTGTATTTTAAATATCTCCCAAAAAACTGAATTGAATTTCATATTATGTGTGAATTGTTACAAATAACCATTCTTTCCCAGTTCAAATTGTTTCCTTGCTTCCTCTAGTACAGTGTTTCCCAACCTTTTTTGAGCCGCGGCACACTTTTAACATTAAAAAAAATCCAGGGGCACACCACCAACCAAAATGACACTCTAACACAGTAAAGAACGGCTGGGGATGGTGACCTGCTGGGAGCAGCTGCTGGGAGTGCCGAAGCTGGGGGAGGGGGAGGAGCCAGGCCGCGCCATGCCCCGCCCCTCCACGCGGCTTCAGTTCTCCCACAGCTTTGCCAGCCTTGAGGGGGCAGTGCCAAGCCAGCAGTGGCAGAGCCAGCCAAATGCTGGCTTGGCACTGCCCCTAGCCAGGTCCGTGCCATGCCCCCGCCCCTCCCCGGCTTCAGTTCTCCCACAGAGGAGAAGCATGAGCGGTGGATGGGCTTCAGTAGGTGGGGCTCCTCCTCCCGCGGCTTCAGTGAGCAAGGGTGAGAGTCGTGGCGGGAGTCATGGCAGATTGGAGGCTGGCTGGGGAAATGGCCGAAGGAGGCGGTGCCCCGGCCCCTTCTTCTTTTTCTTCACCGCCAATCGGCCCTTCCTCCTCCTCTCCCAAGCAGCAGGAGTTCGGCAGGAAGAGGGGGGAAGGAAGGGGGGCAGAGAGCTTTTCTCGCGGCACACCTGATGATCGCTCATGGCACACTAGTGTGCCACGGCACACTGGTTGAGAAACACTGCTCTAGTATTTTGAACTTTGTGAATATAAGCAAATTACCCCCAATGTTTTTAAAATGTAGTTTAAACAACTGCCTTTTATAAATAAGAAAACAGGTTACCAACATCTTCAATAAATAACTATTTATCATGAGTAGCCTACACTATAAACTGCATATACGAACACATTTTCTGCCATATCTATACATGGGAGTATCTTGAATTTGGGAACAGAAAGAGAAATCCAACCAGGCAGCTGGAGAATGAGTACCCAACACCACATACATTGATACAGATATTTTTGTTCAATAGCATTTCCCTTTACATTGCATAAAGTTCTCATATACATAATAAATTGGAAACAAAATATGTTGCTTTATATATTTCAGTCAAAACATTGATTTCATTTCTTTAAAAATACATTAGTTTTTATAGAAGCAGTAAATGATTTTGAAATCTGAAAAAAAGAGATACGGACACATTTGGTTTTGTGGGTATTCATTTTGAATACAATTGTGTGAATTTTTGAATGAATGATGTTTATAAGACTGAAAATCACACATAAAGGCACACATTTGGGGGAAAAGTAATGCATTAAGTATACAAGTATCTGAGCCTTATTGTACCATTTAACAAGGCAGTTCCCTGATTGGCATGCCAAGCAAATTTTGAAAGTCCTTGAAACCTGAGGAGGTAGATAAGTGTTATGCATAGGGACCCCAGTGTTTTCCATCGAAGCATGTATACTTCTAATAAGGGTTTAAAGTCTAATTTATGCCTTTTTATTTCACCCTTATAAGCTGGAAAGGAAATTGTTCCAGACAATTTGTAACTTTTTAAATATAGCATATTATAAATATTCATGTTTAATAGTAGTTGTTGGAACAATAGCAAATTATATAAAATATTTTATAAAGGCTATGTTTACAAATGACTGAAAAACATGATAAACAAAACTGCCTAATGGCTGAAATATTATTTTCAGAGCTATGTTTACATGATCAGGGAAATCACATGGCAGAACATCAGGATTTACAGTGCAGGTATGGCAAGTTTGAAAATAACTCAAATCAAAATAATATTATTTCTATGATGCAGTCAAACCACTCAGATGGCATTTGGAAGGTTTTTTTTACCATGTCAGGAGTGACTTGAGAAACTGCAAGTCGCTTCTAGTGTGAGAGAATTGGCCATCTGCAACGATGTTGCCCAGGGGACTCCTGGATGTTTTACTATCCTGTGGGAGGCTTCTCTCATGTCCCTGCATAAGAAGCTGGAGCTGAAAGGTGGCAGCTCACCACACTCCCCAGATTTGAACCGCCGACCTTTAAGTCAGCAGTCCTGCTGGCACAAGGGTTTAACCCATTGTGCCACCAGGGGTCTCCAACATTTGGTAGTAAGTCCTATTGAATTTTGCACATCTTACTTCTGAGTAATTTGTATACGATAGCATTGCTGGCTATCCATACTCTCTTGTGATTACCAATAATTCTTGTCAGCCTGTTTCACAAGCCATCTGTGATATACTAAGCTTTGTAATGAGTGAGTTTCATTTCCCTTTCTCTAAATTTTCCATCTTTTTATATTGTTCTTCCCTTTTGCTGCATTTATTTTCAGTTTTACTTCAAAATAAATGTTAATGTGGGGGGAAAATAAATTAGCAGAGGCAAATAAACAAAAGCTAAAACCACAATTTTAAAAGAATAAAAAAGCAATCACATCTATGATTTCACTACTTGTTTTCCTAAGTGGTATAGTCTGACAAGACCTATACTACAGGAGTATCCCTATTTTATACCTTAGCAATAAGGGTATGCCCATGCTGCCATTCTTTTCTAGATTTTGCACATTGGCTTCCTGCAGCATGTATTCACCATGCAGGTTTTGCCTACACTCCAGCATCAAGGTTGAGGATCCATACTGAAGAGAAGAAGCATTGGGGCAGAAGACAGATGATAGTTTTCAAGAGAGTTGAAAGTGTTATGATAGAGGTGTTGTTTTCATGTGTTCCGCACACACACATTTCTTTTGCCCCACCATCACTACTGGTCAAACAGATTTTTGAAATGTGTAATAATTCTTCAGTGCTTTGAAGTAGCTAATTACAAAATATGAAATTATCTGTAATACAGTATTTTTCTCCTTTGATAATGAGTGTGTAATAAAGTTACATCTAAAAAGTAATGTAGTCATCAAGAATGAAGTTACTGGCATTACATTTTAAAGTAATACTTTTTAAAATGGCATTTTAAATATTTTTCAAATAAAATTTTTTTAAGTTAAATATTTTAATAGGCATTTTGATATGATTTTTTCAAGGGTTATGCCATTTTGAGGCCAAGTGTTAACAAAAATCAGAAAATACCAATAAGGAGTAACCAATGAGAAGAGAAATGTGAAACAAGCAAAATTATATTTGCAGCACCGAATGGGTAATGGGTAATGGGAACAGGTCATTTTTAGAAAGTAGCTTTTAGATCTCTGTATTTTTTCAGACTATTGAAAGTGCAACGAGAAATGTGCTGTAATCCAGGTTATTATTCCACGTCCAGCACTATGAAGAAATTTCCATCTGTGTCTTATGTTAGGGTGCGTCTACACACTAGAATTAATATAGTTTGTCGCCATGTTAATTACCATAACTCAATGCTATGGAATCCTGGGTGTTGCAGTTTTAATAAAAGTTTTAGGATTATATAGCATTGAGCCATGGCAGTTAAAGTGGTGTAAAACTGCATCAATTCTACAATGTAGAGTTAACCTTAGTGTGCATCTATATTGGCTCTTTATCTCAAGAGCAATCCAGAGTGGTAAATGCTGAATTAGTCCCGGGATGGCTTAGACTGCACTCCCACCATAGCTGCTGTGGAGTCCTGACTATTTAGCAGTAGTGAACCTGATTTGGGATCTTCAGTTAGACACCTCTGTCATTCATTCTCATTTGAGAAGGTGTGACATGGCTTGTTGGCTGGGGTGATGTTGACGGGCTCCAGAGCAAAGAACGGCGTGAGGATGATTGCCTCATCACTTTGGCCAGTATCACTCCAGGCCACGAGCAGTAGACACTAGCCATGTCAGACCCACTAGCCACCAATAAAATCTGAATGAGAGCAGGGTGATGAATGTAATCCCTTGTTTCCAGAGTGTCCAAGTCCTGGGGAAAATGGGATGGCCATCCCTCTTGGACCCAGACCAACTACTGGTGTGGACCCAAAGCCGAGGTTTGCTTCAAGTTGTCAGGGAGAATATAAAGCAACTCATATTTTTTGTCATTCAAGGTTGTGCTAAGCAGCCTTGGTTCCTATTAAAAAGAATCAGTGCTGCTGATTAAGTTCCCCTTTTAGGATAATGGATCAGTATAGGTGTGCTTTTGATGCAGTCATCTGCATTCTCTCTGGAGTTATGTTTGCATTTGCATTTCTTTGGCCTCATAACCTTTATTCCCCCATTCCACCAATTTCTTTGCTATTATTCCATATGTAGAGAATGAGATATTAGGAAGAAAGATGCAAATGTGTTATAAGATGACTATTTTTTTATATCTTTCTACTTTGAGAGAAAAGGGTTATACATATGGCATATTCCTAATTTATTGGTAGCTGGTTCAAAAGTTACCTGGCGGTATAGTAGAGATTCTGTCCTCTAATTTATTACAAATAATGCATCTTTCACATTTTGTGTGAAGCAAAATAAGTATATTAGTTGCTTTCAAGAACAGGAGCATGCCCAGCAAAGATTTTGTGATCCCCTCTCATGCATTTGAAAACATAGATCCTCAGAAGCAGCTTTTGAGAGTTGGCTAATTAAAAAAAATGATATTCTATGTGATTGAGGAGTGTAGTGGGATGTTATTAGAAAAATTCAGTCCTTTAAACCACCATAATGTTTAAAACTGGTTGTATGGCTTTCTGAAATCCTAGTCGTTATTGGAATATCTATCTATCTATGTAATTATGTATCTATCTGAGATATCTATAAGAGAGGGAGGGAGAAAATAATGGATGAGGAAAGTCAGAGGGTTTGTCTTTCAATAGCCTGGTTTATTTCTATAAGTTAGTGCGACGAGAAGTGAATTGGATTGTCTGTTTGGCTGTATAAAATAAATGATTAAACAATTAGTGAGAAACCACAACAAGATATAGTTGGGCATGAAATTAATTCTAGGTAGTTGTTTTCTCTTTGGGTTTAATAAATTAAACTAAACATTTTCCTAATTGTGAAACAAAATGTTGGGCCAGCTTTTTCTATTCCTGACAGTAAAACACAACATAAAACCTGCTGAGAGTTATATGTGGTATTTAATACGAGACAGAGTAATGCAAGGGTTTTTATGGTTAAGTATGAATTCACACCCATAGCATTTGTTTTACATTAGAAAAGGTTTGTAAATCAGATCAATATGCCTGGATGCTGTGGTCTCTTAGTGGGATCTCTTATGTCATTTCTTTCTTGATATTTGGTATTGGAAATGCTGCCAGAGTGAGCTCTCTCCATCTATTTCCATTTTCTGAATGAAGCAATTTGTCCTTTGACATAAGAAATATTGGGTTAGGAAACAAGTGGGGGATTGAATTGGACATGGTGCTAGTCTCAACAATTTGAGGTCACCGGGCACTGATCTGGCAAGTGGACAGAAGTCATCTTTTACCTCTGAGATACACTCTGTGCATTGGTCCTTGGCTAGAAGAAAGCTCCAGGGAAAGGTAGGATTCATTTGGAAAAATGCTTTAAGGGGGGAAAATACCCAGCAATAAGCATCATTTATTAAATTTGACAAGCAGTTTCTAAATATAACATCTCTTTCCCAAAAGAGCATTACTTTGAACAAATAAATGAGTTATGCAAGTTAATAAACTGCTGTGCTGGTTATAGAGTTTTCAAGCAGCTCATAAGACATATGCTTCCAGCATTTCAATAAAATATTTTAATAGTAGATTTTTAAATTAAATCACATTTAAACCCTTTCAGTTTTAGAAATCTATTTGTTGCCTTTGATTATTGTGACCATATTGCTATTTCAATAGGATACTTCAAAATCAAAACATTTTTATTTACAAATCAACAGATACAAATTAAATGGCAAAGAAAACCATTTGAACTCCAAGTACTATTCTGTATAAGAAATTCCATAGTTGGACAAAGACTCTACTTGTACATAATGTATCTGTGTGTATTTTGAAAGTACAGTAGAGTCTTGCTTATCCAACCTTTGCTCATCCAACATTCTGTTTTATCCAACGCAGTCTGCCTTCTGCCTGGATCCACAGTTGTTTCAATACATTGCAATGATTCGTGCTAAATTCGTAAATACCGTAATTACTAGATAACATTAATGTGTATTGAACTGCTTTTTCTGTCAATTTGTTGTAAAACATGATGTTTTGGTGTTTAATTTGTAAAATCATAACATAATTTGACATTTAATAGGTTTTCCTTAACCCCTCCTTATTATCCAACATTCCTGCTTATCCAACCTTCTGCCGGTCTATTTATATAGTAGAATCTCACTTATCCAACATAAACAATTTTACATTAGTGAACATTTAATAGGTTTTCCTTAACCCCTTCTTATTATCCAACATTCTCGCTTATCCAACCTTCTGGCGGCCTATTTATGTTGGATAAGCGAGACTCTACTATATAAACAATTTTACATTAGTGAACATTTTTGTTT
>JARBWK010000010.1:102300291-102360291 GCA_030556195.1 Anolis apletophallus | reverse complement strand
TCATGAGATGTGTATAGACATAGAAGTTAACATATGATAAGTAGGACTAATCTTTGTTTTTGTTACCTTTTCTGCCTTGTACACAACACAATTAAGAATACTTCTATTATCTGTTTTCATGGTAGTAATGCCATTTGGTGTTCTAATTCTCTATGAGAATCCAGATGATATTTTTCTAAACCGGCTGGTGCTCTTTCCCTACTACTGCCCCTATTATCTTGTTTTCTGATGGTTTTAATCCTATTGCCAATAATATTTCAAATTCTTGTAGCAATTTTAATCAAATCAATTGAGCTCTGAACTATTGTAGTACTCTCTTGGAGATTTTTTTTGTTAGACAGTGGCTCTGCCTTTCTCTGTGTCTTGGCCCCTTTTCCCATTACAATTACAAATATTATTATCTGAGAATATGTCCCATTAAACAGAATGGGGTTTACTTTGGAGTAGACATTCATATAATTCCAGAGCACAATAGCAGTGAAACAGCACTGTTCCTATTCATATAGGTACATATAGATATATAATAGTCCCCTATTATATGTTGGGAATACATTCCAAAACCTACAATGGATGCCTGAAATCATGGGTAGTACTGAAGCTATTATATATTTTTCATTTATATACCTATAAATTTATATATAATATAAAATAACAAATAATAAAATGGAACAATTATAACAATATATTGTAACAAAAGCTATGTGAATGTAGCACATAATGTAAAACTTATGAAGTGTATACTTCTAGAATTTTCCATATAGTATTTTCAAATCATAGTTGACCATGGGTAACTGAAACCATGGAAAGCAAAAAATGCAGAATTGCATTGAATTGCATTATATAAGTCGACACTGATCTAATAAAGTTCAAACTGTATGGTATGGCAGTATAGATTCAGTCAGTGAATTAAGGGAAAGACTAAACAATTAAATAAGGGATATAAATATTTAAATAATAAAAGAATGAGTAATTTTATGGAATGGAATAATTGAATAAAAAACCACAAATTTGTTTAAGTTGGAATTCAACCTCAGAAGGAAGATGAGAATTCAGCTGAGGTCACATGCCAACGCTTGACTATCTCTTTAAGCCTTCTCTTGGGTGAGACTCCTGGGCCCCAAGGACAACCCAATAGTTGTGATGCTCCCTGTCCCGCCCTTTACTTGATAGGAAACCCATATTCTTCCCTTCTAAATCACAAGACTTTATAAGTGAAAGCAAAGCCCAAGTTCAGCCTTAAGGGTAGGCTCCTTTCCCACGCACCAGGTCACAGGTTTTATAGGGGCCATTCTAGAGTCTTACCCTTCACCAAAAGAATGTAAAGGTGTATACTGGATTCTTAAATTCCCTACCACTACCAATTCCATTGCCAGCCTATTTACACACATCACCTATAGCCAATATTCAAATTCCTAAGTTACAGTATAGGGTATGCAGAAAAGCAAAACAAAGGGGGGGGGGGAGGACCTACCCTGTGCTACAGTGACCAATAAAAGTCATAGTGCATTGAAGGTAAGAGGATGCTCCATGCTGCGCAGGTCAAAAGAGGTATGCTAAGAGGTGGCCAGTCATTCAATGGCATCCATCCTATATTCACTTGCAATGTCCTGGTGCTAGTATGTGATACCCTTTGGCCCCTACTTATGGAGGCTATCGAAAGGAAACTCTCCTTCACATGGCTGTTCATTCTGCAGGTAAAGGGATGATAGAAAATACAGATCAGAATAATAAAAGTCCATGTTATGTATTATTTTCACACTTAGAGCTTAATGATTCTATTCAGACAACATGATAAACCACAGTTTAGTATGACGAAACTCTAGATCTCCATCTCCTCATATTAAGGAATTTGGAAACTCACAACAACAAGGAAGATGTACAACAACAATTAAAACAAACAACTAGATATTAACAGTTTAAATAGCAATTAATAAAACGGGCAGTAATCAAATTATTGTGATATTAACAGTCTTATCACAACCCCCATAATGCTGTAAAATGGAACTGTAGAAAAGGGAAAGGACTAGAAAAATAATGTTGGTCGTTTTTTTGTGTGTCAGAAGCAAATTGAGAATATACTGCAAATTGCTTCTGGTGTGAGAGAATTGGCGGTTTACAGAGACATTGCACAGGGGATGCCCGGATATGTTACCATCATGTGAGAGGCTTCTCTCATGTCCCTGCATGGAAAGCTGAAGCAGACAGACAGGAGCTCACTCCGTCTCGCAGATTCAAATTGCTGGCCTGCAGGTCTTCAGGTCAGCAGTTCAGCCAGCACAAGTTTTTAACCATTGCGCCACTGCGGCTCCTATAGTTTTGGTAGTTAGAAGCAGTTATTCAGAGAGTTAGTTGGTTTTTGGAGGGAGATTGTAATAATGTAAAATGGTTACAACCAGTGGGTATAAGGAGCTGGAGAAAATATTTTTTCTATCAGTTCTTGGAAGAGTAAAATTTCTCTTAATCATTGATTAATCCACCGTGTTTGTCTGCATATTTATTTTAACAATGGTACAAGAATAATGTATTTAGTAGACATGCGAAAGTGTCAATTTTAATAAACACAACATTCAAGTTCAACCTTCTTTTTAAACAGCTTTTCTATTGTTCCGGCTTCTTGCTGCTTTACTTTTGGCAACTGAGTTCACTCATTGCATTCATGTATTGTGGAGGCCAGGACCATATGAAAGAAATTATCCAATCTTTAACATCCAGAGGTTTACAGTTATATAATGATGGAGAAAACCGCAAACCCCTTGGGAGAGCAAATTTTAGAGATACCTTTAAAATGAAATTACCCAGCCTAACTTACACGACAACCTTCTCATACTTAAGACAATAAAGACAATAACAGCAATCTGGAATTAATTTTTTTGGTGATAGGGCAGATCCAATTTGCTTCTTTAACTGTTGATTAAGAAATCAGTTCTACAAGGCTGTCCCCTGTAAGTATTTGCTGTTTATTTGTGTGTGGAAAGCTGCTGGAATCTCCTTCCAGTAGGAATGTGTTGTCAAATGTGGCTATAATGAAGAGCAGTCTTGCAGCATTCAGTTCCTTGTTTGTGTCGAAGGGACAGTTCAACTTGGATTGCCAAATCACTGAAAACCATGTAGAAGCTGCAAATATAGCATAGGCGATATATAAAAGGTCTTATTTACCACACGTATTTTAGTATTAAATATTATACACAAATAATAGAAATGAAAATCAAGTTGAAATAACAGAAACTACATTTCAGAATGCCACATAATGTTACAAAAATAGTCCAGTCATTGTTATTAAACAGTTAAAAAGTAAAAACATTATAAATTGTTACTCAGAAATGTCCCAAACTAAGAGGAATACTATTAACTTTAATGATTTTATTTTAAAGCTTTGAACAAGTTTGGGTTGTGAAATGTGTTTGGTTGCCTCAGTGCTAAAAGCAGAGGTTATCTACAGTAACTTTTGGGGGGATTTTGAGGCATGCTACTTATTTCGGTCCATTATTGGAAAGCAATTTTTAAAATTTAAGCAGCTTTATTTGGCAACTCTGTGGCTCCTGTTAAAGATACTTTAACAATGAGTATTGGGTAATGTTCTCCCCTCTTTATTTGTTTTAACATTATTTTTACTCTGTTGTTTTAATAAAACTTGTTTAATTATATTTCATTATATCTTCATAGTATATATTCTTGTGGTTTTAGTTGCCCTTGTTTTTTTCAGATATGTCGTGAGCTGCCTTGAGTTTCAGTATTGAAGAAACGTGGCATATAAAATAAACAAACTCCATTCCATTTCCTTCTTTTAGAGGCTAAATTAAATATATATACTATAATCAATATAACAATATCAGTATAGAATAGGATTTTATTCTAGGCTCCCAGTGCTTTTACAAATTTTACTGTCTGCTTGTTTCATTAATAGGATAAACTGTCATTCGCTAGGATATAATCATTTGTGGGACTGTGCTGATATTGAGGGGAAATTATGTGATACAGAATTCAAGGGAAAATGTAGTAAAAAGGAGGGCCTAAATACCTTAAAGGCACCAGATTCTATTAGATCTTGGAGGTTAAGCAGGGTTAGTCCTGCCCCCCCCCCCCCGCCCAGTGTCAGGAGTGACTTGAGAAACTGCAAGTCACTTCTGGTATGAGAGAATTGGCCGTCTGCAAGTACATTGCGCAGAGGACGCCCATATGTTCTGATGTTTTACCATCCTGCGAGAGGCTTCAATCATGTCTTTGCAGAAACTGGAGCTCACAGATGGGAGCTCACCCCACTCCCTGGATTCAAATCTCTGTCCTTTTGATTCAGCCAGCACAAAGGTTTAACCCATTTCACCACCGGGGGCTCCTGGTTAGCACTCATATGGGAGACCACAAATGAATACGAAGCACTGCAGGCTATATTTCAAAGGAAAGAATTAGAAAACCTACTCTGAGTATTCCTTACCCAAGAAAACCCTATGAAATGCAGAGGGTGGTTTAAAGGCACATGCACCCACATAAGAGGGTTGCCTTTGTTGCAAACTTAATTTGTAAATTCTCACCACTATGCTTTAGTTGCTGTCACATTATCTCTGAAGATTCCCTTAACAATTCACTTTGACAATGCAGCTACACAAGAGGCTTCTGTAGAATTTTAAACTGGAAGTTTGACTGGTTTAATTGTGAAATTAGTATGAACCCTGCACTTGAAAGTAACACTGAAAAACAATGCCTCGTTTCTATAAGAATAATAAAAAAAACCCTAGGTTTGTGAACCACAATCCCGGCTTGCCTCTTTGTTCAAAGTATAATTAAAATAATCAGCTGTATGTACGTAGATCAATTGTATACTATAATACACTGTAGAATCAATCCAGTTTGACAACACTTTAACTGCCATGGCTCAATTCTATTTTATCAAGTGAGTTATAGTTTTAGAAGGTCTTCATTCTTCTGTACGAGGATTCACTAGCTCTGGGCCATGACAAGTAAAGTGGTGTCAAAGTGCATTAGTTCTCCAATGTAGATGCAACCTGAGTTGCACTAGCCTGATCCCTTCCCATCTTCACTTTCAGTAAGCTACATTTTTTATGCAACACAATGACATAGTGTAGTTTATTGAAAATGAAAGTAAAAACTCTTCAGCAGCGTGCAAAAGATCGAGGAAATACTCCATCGGTGTCACAAGTGGATGGTGAAGTGACAGCTCCCCGGTGGTCAGAATTCAAAAAGCATACCCTTATGAAGCTGGAAAGTTAAATAGCCTCTTTGTCTATATATGTTGTGTGTCTATGGCACTGAATGTTTGCCATGTCTGTGTGCATTGTGATCCACCCTGAGTCCCCTGTGGGGTGAGAAGGGTGGAATATACAGTAAATACTGTAAATAAATAAATAAAATGATCTCTTGTCTTATATTCTTATCACACTATATTGTTATAGAACAACATTCCACTTTAATTTCTATGGCAACCTTGTATGGAATCCTGGGATTTGCAGTTTAGAGAGGGGCATTTAGCATTCTCAGCCAGAGAGCTCTTAGGTCTTATTAAGCTACAAATGCTTTACAGAATATTACTTTGGCAGTTAAAGTGGAATATAGTGCTATAACAATGTAATTTGATAGGGCTTTTGACCTTATCAGAGGAGAAGAGGGTGAGAGAGGATTAGGCTTAACTATGGTTTAGTAGTATATCTGAATTAGATCATTATGCTGTAATTTTCATGATGCATGAAAGTAGTGGAGTTCTCTTTAAAATAGTATTCAAGAAAATCAACAGAATGAGTATTCTCCTGAAATAAGGCCGCTTCTTCCACAGCGGGAAAAGTGATTCTTGGTTTTGCCATGATAATTTTATGCACAGAAAGCTATCTAGTTATTGTTGGCAAGTTGTTCCAGCCTCTGTACCAAGTAAGAAAAGAGGTAAATGCTAGTTCATATTCCCTCAAAAGAGGGTGTTCCCCTCCTTCTTAAAATAGATTAGGTAGCTAATGCAACGTAAATGCAAAATCATGAAAAGGGTATCATGTTGTACATCACCTGGCTGTAAAATAGTATCCACAAATTTATGTTTTATGTGTTTTTAAAAGCACAACTCCAGTTTGTTTTGTAGTTAAGGCAAATAAGGATGCTGGGCAACTTTTACAAGTATTTGTCTCCTCAAATCATCCAGGTCAGACACTGAATTTCTAGCCAGCGTTACAAAAATTGCACATTGTGCATTTTTAATTGTAATGCATGTTTCTTCATTTTTAATTTATACCGAAATTTTGTTATAATAATAATAATAATACACTTTATTTATATTCTGCTCTTCTCACCCTGAAGGGGACTCAGAGTGGATTACAGGTACACATACTAAGCAGACAATCCCTGCCGTTGCACATACAGAACATATAGACGAACAGAGGTAAACTCTGGCCACCAGGGGGAGACGACGCACTCCTCATCTCTCAGCGTTCCCAACGTTGCTTGTTGTTCCTTCCACATTCCTCAGCGTTCCTAGAGTTCTTTAATGGCCTCATAATTCAGTCAAAATTTGCCTCCCCACTTAATGTGGTACCTTTATCACCTACTTGACAGATGCAACTGTCTTTCGGGCTGCAAAGGTTAACAGCAGGCTACACTTAAAGGTCGAGCACCCACCTTGACCCAGGCAGGCCTCGAACTCATGACCTATTGGTCAGAGAGATCTTATGCAGCTGACACTTAGCCAGCTGCACCACATTGGCTATTCCATTTTAAATTGGTTTAAATCTCCACCTCCCAACTAATTTGTATTAAACATTTACTAGGATAAGCAACTAGGGGAGGAAAAATATTTTTGGGTGAAAATAGATTATTGGTTAGTTGCATCTTTACCAATGTCTAATATGTCACAAGGAGAAAACAAAGAGTTATTTTACAAAGTTATCATTGTTACAACTCATTCTTAATCTCTATTTCTTTAGCACACATTTCATAAAATATTGGAGATTCTAACAATTTCAAATTTAAGTCTTTTGGTTGTATCTTCTTGTGTCTTCTCACATTGTCTCCTGGTTTAAATCTTGTTTCACACCTGCAATACCTGGAGAATGGTGGGAATCGTCACATTTCAGTTGTGTAGTTTCTTATTTGTTTTGAAATTTCTCTCTGGTTGCAAACTGCTATGTTTGACATATTGCAATTATTCTAAAGAACAGTGACTTTTGGTAGGGAACTCATTACTGTATTTTCTTGCGGCTTTAGCATTTCTCAAAGCAGGGGAATCAGGGAGAGTGTATATATATTTTGTAAGGGGTAACTTAGAGATTCAAGGCTGACGTTGAAAAAAATAGGCTACAGATAATTGGGTTATCAGATGCAGACACTGCAGGGAATTGAACATTATCTCTCCTTAGTGTTAGGACTACTGGGTCACTCCCTTAACTCTACAACTTAATTCTGTCAAACTGACAAAATCCAGATGACTCTAAAAATAGTCTTTTTGGGATTACTACTCCACAGTTTTCCCTATCCCAACCTTTAAGAAGTTGGTTTTATGACTACACGATGATGTGTTTATGTGTATCCATCTACTGTATATACATACCTGTATTTGTGCATCTGTGTACATTCATATCTATCCATCTCTGCATTTTTTCTCATTGATTCAACACTCTGTAATTGATTGAAATACAGTCCTGATCTTGGGTTCATGCATCTTACCATTGGTTTTACTTATTTCTGTTAGATAACATCCAACAAAGCTATTGACTTGCACTTTGACACTGTAACTTCAACTGTATTTGATTCTGCTGTCAATCTACAATAGTTAGCACCTTTCAAAGTTGTTAAACAGTCAGTTCTGTCCTCACACAGATCTTCCCTTTGTCACTGTTTTTTAAAATAATATAACACCAATAATATTTTTTAGATTCTTTAATGGTCAGAGAGAATACTGTGTTAATTTAATGAATTCAGCACTAACGGAAGATTTTACATTACAGGAATGTTTGACAAATTTTAGCCACAGAATAGAATCAAGTCTTAGATGAGGTTCATTGGAATCAATTAGAATTAAGTTAGGCATGAACAACTGAAGTCCCTTTGATTTCAGAAGGTTTGACTTTAATTTTGTCTAGCCTATTTTCTACCCATTACTATATAATATGATTATTACTCACTCCTTCACTTCTATGGGTCTATTCTAAGTATCACCATGTCTAAATTTAATACGGTATTATAATTTAATAACTTTAATATAATGATCACATCAGTAGTTAATAACAATGCACAGAAAGGAGCAATTTTTATTTTTCAGTCCAGGGAGGCATTGATGTAGCAAAAGGCACCACACACCTTGCTACACTGGCAGCTCCTTCAATAACAATCCAACTAGAATACTTTATTCAGGTCTACATGCATTTTCTTGTTGGTGATTGTGTCTCACTTTTCATTGTTCTGCTGCACGGCAGCTACTGCTGATCTGCATGTGGAAACTATTAGTTCATAGAGACTATTGTTGCTGGGTCATAGATGAAGATTGTATTTTGCTTCATCATAACCGTATTTGTATTTTTATATAGTAGCAACCATTTAGTATGATGAGACATAATATAGTACATTCTGCATAGTGAAAAAAAGTTTGGGTGGGCTTTTTGGTATTGTTCCATTATCTGGGAGGAAGCCGAAAGAGGGCTCTAGACATAAAAGGGGGGGGGGGGAGGGGAGAGTTCAAGGAGGAAAACTATTTCCCCACTTTCACTGGATATTCCCCCCTTTCCTATGTCATACACTAGGGTTGTTTATATGACTGCAACACTTTCAACTGGATATAAAATAGACTACCTTTCTGTTCCCTTTTTGGTTTATGCCCAAAATAATGGAACAGTATCAGGCTTTTTATTTTCATTACCCACAATGTAGGAATTCATCAAGTTCCTCCACCAAAGTTTTCTGTGGTTTGAAGATAGCTTGTTTTAAACAAATCATAGTTACGATTAACCACTGTTTGATAGCGTGCATTATATAGCAAACTTTGATTAATAAAATATGAAGCTAAAGCTGTCCTGGAGGGAGTAAGGAGAACATAAAAATCTTAAGACTGTTTAGGCTTGTTTTTGTCATGCTAACCTTTGATTTATTGTGGCATACAAACTAGGCCAATGCGTAATAAGCTGTTTGCTGACATAAGCAACGGTGACATTTATTTACTGCATCTTAAAAACAAATAAACAACAACAAAAGAATTGTATCATTATAAAACGAAAGCACTCTTTCAAAAACAAGAAATGTATGACAATTCTTATCAATGCAAAAAAGTGGCTGTAACTTTGTTAACTGATGGTTTAATATTTTCATTCGTACCTTAAATTGCAAGCATTCAAAGAGCTTTACTGGCACCACAGTAAAAGAATAACTAGAAATCACTCTTGCACTCATTAGTGTCCATACTATAATTGTTTCTACTTTAAAGCTGAAGTCATCTCAGCCATACATTTTGATCCCTTGTTCTTCTTACCTGCTGAACCAATTTTTCCCATGCCTTTGGAGCAAATCTTGTGTGTGTGTGTGTTTAGAGGAAATAATTAAATGATCCATTTCTCTCACATCTCTAATGATATAATTGTTCTGTAAGCAGGATGATATGTTTAAGATGCTTTTAGGACTAAGCATTATGCTTAACACTATTACAATACTAAGTGCAGTAGATGTCTTACACTAAATCTGGCTAATAAGCCCAAAACCTGAGTTGCAGGGTGAAAATACTGCCTAAGATACCAGTATTGATTCAGACTTAATTACAAACTGTGGTTAAGTACTATGTGAATGAGTCCTTGAAGGGCCTTTGGGCTCACATGTTTCCTCTACCTTTGCATGACCAGCAATTAATCAGAATGAACAAATGATAGTTTGTGAACTCTAGTTCCAGGAGCGAGAAAAAACATTTTGAGAACTATTTCTAACTTTTCTTCACAGCATTTAATAAAAAGCATTGCTTTCTGTTTGCCATGCAACCTGTGATTAATCACAAAATTAAATGAGAAGGAATAATGGTCCATGAGGAGGAGAAAAATGAAACGACGCAAGCCCACAGAGCTTTCCAGCTTCATTTACAAGGTCCCAAACCACAGTTTGGCATCATATCAGAACTTCTAGGGAGGATGGACACATTCCCTGAAAGGGAATTTCTCAGAGGCTGCAGACCAATGACAACTGGCTTGAAGCCAGACAAAAATGGGCAGAGTCCCTCACTACAGCAGTGAGCTGCTTAAAAGGGAGAGATTGCTCTTTCTAGAGGTCTGAAGTAATCGCTACCAGATGGTTGTATGTGGCCCTAAGGCAACAGATTGACAACTCTTTTCTTATTGTATTTACTATTATTAACTTGTATTTCCATACTTAATGGTCATAGTGAACTCTCACTGCAACAAAGTCTTGAACAATATATTTTTCTTGTCGTATTGGAAACTGTTTATGTTTCCAAGTACTCCAGTCCTAGATTGATTGCAATGACTTAGATATATGTATTGTGAGACAGCGCTCACAATTATAGGTTAAATCAGCACTTCTCAGATAATATGATATAGTGAAGCAGCATATTCCCCTGCTGATAAGCAATGGCCAACACTATATTTGTGCACTTTGTGTCTTTCTTTCATGGAACGTTGCCATGGACCAGCAGCCAATATTGTGTGGACTGGCACTGACTTCCTCTTTGTAGCACTGGTTTAGATTATGATTGAGATATAAAATAACCATTTACAATTTCAGGCTTCAACTATGGACAGGATGCAAACTTTATTTGCCTTTTTACTTGCTTTCCCATCCAGCTCCTCATCGATTCCCTCAAAAAACTACTCTTATAAGTTAGCTTAAACTCTCTAATATCATTTGATGTGGTATTGGGAGCTGCATACAGAAAAACTGGCCATAAATAAGTATAGCTCTTTCACATGAATAGATTTGGACTATATACACAGAAAATTGCCAGAATAGATTTGGCTTACGAAGGCACTTTCATTTTTGCATATGAAGAGGGTTTTTTTTAACTGAAGGCTTTTTCCAAATTAGTTTAAATAAACATGTTTGAATTTATATAATCAATGTGCAATAGATATTTGAAAATTATTAGTGAACATACACTGAACAGAAGCTGAACATAGCATCTCATATTCACAGAAGAAAATTTGAAGAAAGCTTTTTGTTCAGCTTCTTTTCTGTATGTGTTCACGAATTATTCCCAAACCATGTACCAGGTATTACTCCAAATTTATCATAAGAAAATACATGAAATTATTAAAGCATTCTATGAACCCAAATAACTCAGACAACAATATATACAATCAACAATTCAAGCCCATCCTTGTTTTTTCAAATATCTATCTCTATAGAAGCTAATTTGCTATATATCTGTACTGATACACATTTACATATCTGATTGCTGAGTTATTGTGATGCAAAGATGTGGCAGTATTCTCAGCCCTTAACATAAATATCATGTTACATTTCTGACTAGTATTTTTTTAATTTAGGCTTGCCTTTTTAATATTAGGAGAGCTGGTCCTAACATTATGTAGAGGTGGCTGCCTTTGGCAGCTGGTTCGGGGTATTATGAAAGAACAGTAAATTACTACTTATTTAATTTGCTACTATAATTTTATTTCCTGTGAGGGGCAGCTGGAGGATTTTCTGCCTCCAGTGAGGAAATAACTTGACCACCCTGTGTGCTTTCTTGTTGTGATACTATAACCTGTCTTTCTATGAAAGGTTTATTGTTCTTGGCTGGACCTTTACACTTATGTGTCCCAATGGTTGACTGCTCCACAGTTACATAGTTTTACACACTCCAAAGTTAGGATTTTGCTAATGTCCCAGACATGCTTGATGAGTATTTGGAGTGAGGCCTTGATGAGTACATAAATTGATGTGTATGCTCTGGAACATCAACATTAATGTCCTTGTTTAGTCCTCAGCTCCTCATTTTGAGAATGTTGAATTGATCTCCTCTAGTATGTTTTTGTTTTCATAATGCATAACTATGTGTTTTGTGGCTATGTTAATATTTTGGTTGTTTAATTGGTTATTCATTGTTTTGTCATTACTGATTGAACTGGATTGTACACATCACACACTATTTGTGGGATTTTGTTTTAAATGTGTCCCTAATTATAGTAGAAGTTTTGGAAACATTTTGATGAATTGACAAAGACAGGTGTCATTGGAATATTTTATTATACATCTTACAAACTAACATTAAATACATGATACATGTCAAACTTCATTATTATATCAAAATACTGACAGTAGAACTGTATAGTCATATTATCATTAGGATCCCTTGGTAACCACTGGATTTGGTTCTAGGACTCTCATGGATACCAAAGTCCATGGATGCTCATGTCCCATTATATACAGTGACATAGAGAGTTTCTTATATAAAATGGCAAAATCAAGATTTGATGTTTAGATTTACCCCCTCCCCCCCCGGCAAAAAAGTCAAGTTGTATATGGTTGAATTCATGGATGCAGCATATATGAATACAAAGGGCCAACTGCCCTGTTTTCTTATTCAGATACTATCTGTATCCCCAGTCTTTCCCACAATTTCCCAGTTTTAATGTCCTTAATATAGTAATATTTATCCATTTTCCTAATAAAACCTAGATACTCATATAAGTCCACACACCATGGTCAAATCAGGTATTAATTTATTTCTTCGTGGAAATCATGCCAAATTATACAAACCATATTCTCTTTTAAAACCATAGAAAACACTAAAAGAGTTGGTATGAAACCATGTGTCTCCTCCTACCTGTCCTTCTATTGCAATCTATTATTCAGTTGAGCAGTCTGTCCATATAGACAAAGTTCTAGTTGTGTAAAGTGTGTGGGTGATTTTCCTTCTGGTGTCAAGCCATCAGGCTGTTACAGAAGAATATTAAATTATTCATGATAAGAATAAATTATGTGTATTTTTTTATTTCATTGTTAAGATTAAGCACATCCACAACTCTTTTCCACTTGAAATCAGTAAGATATACTGTAAGAATAATTTGTTAGTTGATCTTTCTGTTTTAATAGCAAACGACATGTTTCCATGTTTAGTTTATCCATATATAAATCTCTTTATTTTCCAAGAAGCTCAAAATTCTCATCAGATGTAACTATTTATTGATATCAAAAAGTTTCTAAAACTTTGACAATCAGAGATTTTACACACAAAATAAATGCAGTAGAAAAAAGCATCACTAGGCTGTTGATCATAACATCACAAATGCATTGCCGCCCATTTCCTCTGCATATTGAATGTTTAGCATGAGTTGGTTGCCTTTCCTTACTTGGTAAATTAGCACCATGCCACAGTAGCTCTCCTTATTTCTGATGAGTTATTACACAAAGCCTCATTTTAAAGAGGTCAGGCCCCCACATGATGATTTGTTGTTCATGAATCTACTTTTGAGCCAATTTGTGTGTGCATGTGCAATCAGAAGTGACTTGGAGTGAGTGAGATAATAATCATCTGCCTCTGATATGAAGACTTCCTCCATCCGGCCACTATGAATCAGGCTGATTCCAAGTGAATGAGATTTTAATCACCTGTCACTGCCGCCAGCACTTTCTCTATATTTATGATAATTTTTTTGTCTTTTTATTGAAATCAGTGTTGACTGAATCAAGTAATCCTGATTAGCAATCTCACTGTATCCAGTCAAGAGTGAAATGCATCAGAGCATTACTGGTACACTGAGCAAAACTAAGATTGGAAAGGAAAGGAAAGAAAATGAAAGGAAAAGAAAAGAGCAAAATATGCTTGTCTTAATTATATAGAAAACGAGGATGTTAGAGTTAGGATGCTAGAGTGACTTTGCTATTTTTGAGTGTGCCACAAACCACAGCTTTAATCAAATGTAACAGATCAACCTCAGTGTTAGCCTGATTATTATAACCAATAGAGGTATTCCTTTTGACTTTTTTTTTGATATTTTTGATAATGGGTTCTGCCTCTGCTTTGATTTATCCTAATCCCAGTTCAAGTTGCTGAATGTGGCATATATATGGGAATGAAAGCTATGTCTGAAAGGAGATTTCCCCCCTGTTTTTTTCCCTGATTACCTTCCAATAAATGTAAGAGAGAAAGTCAAAATGATAAAAATCAAAGTTCACAGGATGGGATTTTTTTTCTTTTTTCTTTTAAAAAGACATGGGAGTTCAATATGGCTGTTTAATATTTGCACTGTTTGTTTGGAGCAACTCTGTTGCACTAGGAAAATACAGCCTATTGATTGTTAAGTCTGTGGAAGTAAAAGGTGGAGGTGACAAAAAAGACTCTTGAAAGCACTTCTTTAGTCTTGAAAAAGACAGATGCCGATAGATCATTAAGTTGCACTATCAGATCTGTAGTGGTTTGCAATGGCAAAGAGATTTTCATGGAGTTAGTTCAGTTGGTAAGAGAATCTTACCTGTTAAAAGACTTTGTAAAGAGAATAATAATAAAGGAATTCTAGTTACCAATTATGTTGAAAATTCAAATCTGAATGTATTTGCAATTATTTGTTCCAATCCCTTATCCCTCCCCCATATGAAATTGCAATCTTTTACATAGTCAGAACTTAGCCCAATTGAACTCAGCAGGGAACAGACATGCATAGGTTTGCACTGCAAAGGACTATTTCACATCCAATATTCAGTATTGGATTTTTTAAAGCGAGAAATTGTGTACTCAGGTTTTTGTTAGTTTTTTAAAAAATAGTGCATTCTTAACAAAATATCATAAAATATATTATGTTATTTCAAATAAGAAAAAAGTTCTAGATAAATCAGAAGAATTTCCCCTCTGCTTCAGTTATCATGAAGCCGGGAACAACTGGAGCTTGTATTATCAAGGCTGAAATATATTATTTAGTGTTTGTTGAGGGATGACAGAGTGCTTGGCACTGTAGTGTACAGAGAAGAAGACACAATTCTTGCCTGAGGGACTTATCATCTAAATTAGACCAAAGACAGAGTTAGGAAAGACTAAACAACAACAGCACTTGTGACTGTAATGAGTGTTGGCTTTCTTTCCATCTTTCGCTCTTCCTTGCTTTCTCAAGCCAAAGAAAAAAGCCTACAATTCAAAAGTAATGTTATCCTAAACAAAGATTTTTTGAGATTCCTTATCTGAAAGAAAAATGGTATAGGCCTAGATTGTTATAACTATTTTCCAGTTTTACAAAAACAAATGATCGCTTAGTCACTAACCATTTCCAGCTGAGCTATTACGTTATGAGTCCAGTGGTTTTCTTACAAATCCAGAAATAAAATTCTTTCAGGTGTTGGTTTATGCTTTTATGAAGGATAGCTGGCTATTTAAACTCAGAATGTTATGTTGGAAAACAAGAGAAAAAAACTAAAATCTCTGCACTTTCTAAATATCTAAAAAAATTGAATTTTGGACAATTGTTCTATATTCCCGATCTTCCCTTTAAGAAAAAAACAACACTAGAAACTTCATGCTTTCTGTGTAGCTGCCAGTTGAAGTCTTTCAACGCAGCAAAGATCTTGTATTAACCATTAACGATAATGCTAGTTTTCTTTTCTTAAAAAAATAAGAATATTATGTAAACATTATGTAAACTGTGATGTCCTCAGGAATTATAGTTCTTTTCATAGGATCTCTGGCTACTCCTTCTAATCAAACATATCCAGAACAGGGAGTAACCTACAAATGCAACAATAACACATCAGGTGACAATATCTGCATTTAGGCCAGAAGACTGTTTTTCATCGTGTATACGATTTTTTTTCTTTGCTGGTATTACAGTTATAGGGGGTCATTCTCCAGATTATCTGAAGTGGCTCTTCACAAGATAGGCTCTTCCAAATAGTATACCTCAAGTGTTGTGTGTGTTGATTCACAAACAGCAGAGGACTTTGTGACTGTATTGTGTACTTTATCCTGGGTTTCAGGGAAAGGAAATTGCTTCCTGCCATTTTATATGGATTTTAACCAATGCCAAGAGAGAAGCCTTTATGTTTAAGGCTTCTCTCATACAGTATATGTCCTTCATGGAACTTGATATAGATAACATTAAAAGTTTTTTCTTTTCCATTTTTTCTGTAATACCGGTACTTTGCAACTAATATTTCTTGTCGGTTAATGAACAAGGGGGTAGGGTTGCTACTTTTTGATAAAAGAATAAGGGACAGGTACCTTGATGATTTTCAAGTTTTTATGAAGTATTTCTTATTTTTGTGAAAAATTCCCTATTTTTAAGTATCTATCCCTTATTCATATGGCAACCCTACAAGGGTGTTTAGCTCTTCTAAAATTATCTAAATCAGACAAGTGGTCTTGGGTCATATTAAAAAAAACCCTTCCAATCATAATTTACCTTAACAAAAAGAGTGAATTGCCTTTTCTGAAAGCTACTATGAACAGGGTTGCAGAGTGAAAACTGAGGTATCCCCTTTACCATTAATGGTTGGGTAAAGGGGAATTTTAGCAAGTGTTGTTTGTTAGCTGGTTGCATGACAAGCAACAAAATGTCCTCTTTTACAGATTCGTTAAAAGTATAGGAGCTACCTCCAATATACCTTTTAAATAGCTTGCAGAAGCCCTACACTGTTTGATGTAAACAAATGCTAGTTTTTCAAAACTGGAAATGGATATTGGACTCCTTCTGTGAGGTTTCTGTATTGTTTGTTTTTAATGTCAGTCTGTGCAGCTTCTGATGGATTCAAGTAGCAGAAAATTTCTTCATGCATAGATCTGCCACAGTTACCCACCACATACTCTACTGAAGAGATCTGGCTGTTGTTGAAAAATTAGGATGTTACAGAATTATTATACTTGAGAAGACACTATTTTATGTTTTGTAGTTTGGGAAACTAGGGTCTGTGAACATAATGGTTTTAAGTCTTTGTGAGTGTGTACACAAAAGTTGATGACTACAGGGACTCCAGATATTGTTTGTGTCTTTTTTGTCGATTTGCATACCTAACATTGGCACAAGTGGAAATATACATAGGAGTTCTGCTTGACCATTTTTCAGATAAGGAATGAGCTGCCATAGCTAGTTGGAACCTGTAACATTTCTTGATAATTCTGTTGTGCTTGCTTTGATATTAGTGCTCTTGCTAAAATATCTGTTGGATCCTGTTGAATGTGTTGAACCTTGAGTTGTTTCAATTGTCTCCACCTCTTCGGACTAGAGACTGCAATCAAAATTCATGCTTTGTTTATGATCTTGTTCTAGCCAGACATTTGTCCACCAGCTCAGTAGTAAAACAATGGGCTGTATGTGATCTTCTTTATTGTACACTGCCCTGATATAATAGGATAGAAATATTTTATATTTGATATGATGTAAATGCAGGCATAACTCAGTTAACAAAGTCTCTGAAATAGAAGCTCCTTTATGCTTGGTGGTATGGCTTCTCCACTTTATTTTCAATTCAGATGGATTTTTTGTTTTGTTTGAGCAGAATCAGCTTTGGAGGGATAGTGAAGGAGGTGTTGCAAAACACAGAGTTTCAGTGTCAGGTTGAAGTAGCACATCAGCAGCAAAAATGGACCAAAGCTGCAGGAGCAGGGTTTCACTGTATCTGATCCCATTTTAGCCATGCACACTTGTGTATCCCAGGCAAAGTAAGCAACTACCACCAGAATCTCTTACTGAACATGTGTGAACAGCAAAATAAAGAGAAAAAGGAAAATAAGGAAGCATGCCCACCTCAAGTATGTTAAAGAACCACAGATCTCTAATTTTTGCTGTCAAATAGTGGAAACTCATAACAGAAAAATAATTCCTTGATGCATTTTGGAAGAAGCTTTCAAGTGGTCTCTAGAAAGTTTCAATTGTGTGTGTTTTTTAAAAAAAACTTATGTAACTTATTTACTTAGTTGGCATTTCATACATGCATATTGTTAGTTTTAGATACAATGTTTACTGAAAAATGTTAAACTGTTCTTCCTTGTCCTTTTTTCATATTATTTCTACGTTTGGTACAAAGTGTTCTGTTAAAGAAAAAATGCCTAGGAACACATTTACTTTGTTAACTGAGGTATACTTGTATTTTAATGAATAAATATAATATACCCATATATACTTGAGTATAAGCCAAACCTAATATAAGCCGAGGCACCTAGTTTTACAAAAAACCTGGAAAAACGTATTTGCTCAAATATAAGATGAGGGTAGGAAATGCAGCTGCTACTGGTAAATTTCAAAAATAAAAATAGATACCAATAAAATTACATTAAGGCATCAATAGGTTAAATGTTTTTGAATATTTGCATAAAACTGTAATTTAAGATAATAATAAGACCTTAAGAAGATAAGACTGTCCAACTCTGATTACCTATATACTTGAGTATATGCCAACTCGAATATAAGCCGGTCAGGACCTTCACTCAAGTATAAGCTGCAGGGGGCTAAAAAAGGGCTGAAAAACTCGGCTTATACTCAAGTATATATGGTAATATTCTGGTAAAATTTCCAATATTTTCTTCTATGAACTGATGGAAATAGGTCCATAATATGGTCTTGGAGTGTTGATTGGTGGCGGTACTCCTAATAGTAATTGATATTGTTTGGATTTTGTTATTCAAAGAAAGAAAATTCCATATCAAAGGCATAATTCCATATCTGATAAATTTTGTACACCAGTGGTTACATGTTTAGGACTAGGTGTTATATGAACTGGAGTGATTGAAGAAGAATATTTTCTAGGAAACCATATCAAGTGAGGCAGTATATTACATAATATTTAGCATAGTATATTTGTGCAGTATGTTAGTATGATATATTATATCCTACTTTTTTTCTTCCACTGAACTAATACATCTGCTTTCAGGGAAGTTTTAAACCTAGACATTAACTGTTGTGGTTGCACCTGAATGTGAGGCTGTGAGAGTCTTTTGCCCATTTTTGTGTTTTTTGGAACTTTGTGAATAAACTTTGCTTTAACTCACATTGGGCTTGGCGCTTTAAGGCTCGCTGTCACGACATTAACCAAACCTGGATCTTCTTATTTTCAGTATGGTTTGTATAAGACTTTAAACTACATATTTGTGATTGTATCTCACAGTATAATTGGTACAAGCAGGTAATTGAAATGAGGACAAAAGAATCGTTTCTGAAGTCTCTGTATTGCATTCACAGTAATCAACATGTTATATATGTCCTTGATGAAATGGATCTTATGATAAGATCTTGATAAAATCTTAAAACAAAATGTAAGAAAGCTTTTGCGTGGCAATTTAGGATTTAGTTAAATTGTTCTAGAGTAATATGAATAATTGTGTCTCTAGTTGCAATTTTATTGCTTGGCCTTGAAGTCTACTATGAGAACATCAGTCTGATCCCTCCTTCAGAGGCAAGGTATCTGATGGAGAGGCTGCAAGAAGTTTTGTAGAGCTTGGAAACTTTTTTTAAAAAAAATTAGCATACCCACAATACAGTACCCTACTACAGTGTTCCTGGAAACAGTCTCTTATCATTTTTTTCAAAAAAAAAGAGCCTTCTGCTTGATTGAGAGCAATATAACCCAGATCCCTTTCAACCATCGGGGAAATACATGTTTTAACATGTTACCAAATTTTGTTTCATTTTTTAGTTTTCTTTTCTTTTTAGTATTGGTGAAAGAGAAAAAGAGAGAGAAAAGCAGTTAAAACATTTGCATAGTTTTTAAAATGGAAATCTACAAGGTTGGTAACAAGAGTATCAAACATACTCTACACCATTTTGCAGGATAATCTTTTATTAGACAAGTACACTTTGTTAATATGCATTACAAATTAAACTTTAATATCAAGCTGGCATCCTTTTCAGCAGTTAGAATAGTGTAAGCTAGACTTATGATATCCTAACTGCTGGAGATTCATTATTTACAGAGCACTGGGGAATGATGTCTGCAGTGTGTTCCTGGTGGTGGGGTGCCTTGAGACAAACATTCGTGGCAAGACCCCCAAAGGATTTCTCCAGTTGTGTGTGTTTATGGCACCCCACCAGCAGGAGCATGCTGCAGACATCATTTACTAATGCTCTATCTCCATTGCCTCAGAAAAGCTTATGATGGGGTACCACTAAGCAATTTTCAAATATGTTATTTTATATGCATTGTTTAATTTTGTTTTTTTTAAAGTTTACCCTCTATAACTGTTTCCTCATCAGAAAGTCATTCATACTGGTTATATTATCCAGAATTCTTCTTTAAAATAGAGGATTCTCTGTGGCATAGTGGTTTGTATACCATAGCGACAAAAGATTGCCCATTTCCTGTATTGTGTTTAAACAAATAATCATTTACCCCCTTCCCTTTATGTAATGTATAATGCTATTTCAGCCCCCTCCCCTTTGTGTGTGTGTGTGTGTGTGTATGTAGAATAACATATGTTTTTGCTATATTATGTATTTCAAAAAGTGTGTGATATCAAAATACATTTAATGCCCAGGATTAGAAGTTCTAGAAAATGGGGATGCAGCAAAATCCTGATCTAAAATCCAGATTCTCAAATGACTCACAAAAAATCATGTGTTGAGTATAAGAAATTTCCATGCATTAAGTACCAATACAGATTAGCCATTTTCTTTAATTCTGTAAATTGACTGCAGTAATGAATTATCTTTCTTGTTATTATGTGTCTTCAAATAGTTTCAACTTATGGCAACCCTAAGGTGATTCTGTCATGAGGTTTTCTTGGAAAATTTTATTCAGATGAGGTTTTGCCTTTGCTTTTCTTTGAAGCTGAAAGTATGCGACTTATCCAATATCACCTTGAGGGTTTTGATAAGTGAGAGGGGACTTGAATCCAACATGGAAACCACTAAGCCACACTGGCAACTTGAAATCCCAATACCATAACTTTCCATATTATAACTCACACAATTGTGTTGTTTAGTTGTTTATCAATGTAATATAAACATTTGATAGTTGTGAACTTGATGCAACAGTTCTTCCAGTGCTAAAGTCATCACCTACCATGTGTCAATTTATAAAATGTACAGCTTGGCAGCTTTTATGCTGCAAGTTTTCAATAAAATGCAGAGCAACCCAAAGAAAATTAAAGTTTTAGACGCAGTGTAATATTAATTGCATTTAATATCAGGTTAAATAATGAGGAAATGCTGAAATATTTATAGTATTCATTGTATGATTAATTTAGGAATATGCTACATTTTTAATGCATTCTGAGCCATCACAGAATCTCTGCCCAGGTGTACTAGATTTATGCTGTGAAAAAAACCTTGTTTCACAGCCGTTAACAGATATCCACAATAGGAATAGAGGTTACCTTATAGTGAATTTGATCATTGGTAAATTTAACACATTGTAGGCTAGTGGGATAGATTGATTTGAAACGATTGTTTAAATAAAAGGCTGGTTTCAATAATTGATTTAAATCTTGTCATTGATACTTTTCACATATTTTTAAAAAAATATTGGTGCAAATCTAACCACTAAACCATATTAACTTGCAAATACATATAGCAGATTTACATTAATTCTTACAACCAGACCCAAGTTCTCTTAATTTTACAGCATATGTTCCCATTTTTTTGGCAATTTATGCTTGGTATCTTTTGCGACATATAAAGAGAATGTAGGGACATTCTTACAACCAAAATGGTTAAAAGATAAGCAGAGCAATTCAACATATGGCAATGTCAGCTGTGAAATGTGGCACACTGATTCCCTATGTCAGCCATGTTGTGGGACTATTTCAGGGGCAGGAACTATAGGATTCAGCTGTTTACCCTAGATGTTGGTCATTTTATTTTCTAATTACCAGCATAATTGTCTGGTGCTCCACTGTTTATTGGCTTACTACCTTGTGCTATTTTGCAACATTGTTATCACAATTCCATTGTAATTTTGGTATTTTAAACTTGCAACCTTCTAAAGGGCAGTCGGCATGGGTCATAATTTTAGGATTGGGTATGGTGCATTGGCACTAGTTGGTATGATATCCCAGTAGGGAACTTGAAGGTAAGGATTGGTGTTTACATAGTGGTGGCTGCCCCATCTTTGTTACCAGGAGCCTATGATTGGAGCACCCTAGCAGGATTTTCACAGACTATCTTTAATTGTATGCAACACTTGATCTCATTGGTATGACTCATTGATCACTGGGCAGGTTGGTTGATAGTTGGATCCAGACCCATATGCCAGCCAATCCAAGTATATGGCTGTATTGAAACAAAGCTGCTAGGAGGTATTTTTAGCAGCAGCCAAAAGAGGTTCTTTTTCCCTTCCAAATTGCCTTAAGCACATTCCTTGAAAGGGTGGGGCTTGCTACAGCAGCCCTCCTGCCAGGTGGGAGGAGTTAGCCTACTTCCTGTTTTTAAGCAATTAGCCTAGCTCCTGTTTTTTTAAATCAGTCAGCCAACTGTCTCTGTGAGGAGCAGTTTAAAGCAGACTACTTGCAAATAAGAAAATAAGGAGCACTGGTAAGTTCCTGGGTAAATTTGTTGTTTAGCTTCTAGTATCAGCTGCTAGTAGGTATTTTTAACAACATAAACCTGTAACAAGTAAGAAAAAAGAAAAAAGAAAGAAATATCCAAAGACTTGTAAAAAAGTTAATCAAGACCAAAACAAACAGTAAATCTACAAAAAGGAAAAAAAGTCTAATTATCTAGAATAAAGGAGTCAAATTATAAAAACATATTAACAAGAAATGGAGGTAGTCAGCCAGCAGTGGGAGGGGGGCTTACCAGTGTTTTGCATTGAGTGTCACATGTATGACTATCTGCCTGCTGGGCAGAAGTCTTGGGTGTGCATTCGCTGCAGCGAGCTCCTGGCTCTCAGGGAACGTGTTCTTTCCCTTGAAGCCAAGGTAGCAGACCTGGAGAAGCACAGAGAGAAAGTGAGGCAGGAGGAAGAGATCTCCAGGGATGAAATAGGAGCATCCCACTCCGTTCTGAGCAGCCCTCCAGCTGCTTTGGAAAATGGGGGTCTTGGGCATGGAGGACATCAGTCTGAGGAAGAGGGACCGGCTCCCTTAGTTGGGACCCCTTCCTCGGAGGATGTGCCTATATCCTCTTGCACCAAGGATACTTCTCAACGGGTGGTAGGAGGGGGGCTTCTTGTAGTGGGCGATTCAATTGTCAGGAACATAGAAAGCTGGGTTTGTGATGGATGTGATGACTGCATGGTAAATTGCCTGCCGGGTGCAAAGGTTGCGGACATCACGAGGCATCTAGATAGGCTGGTAGATAGTGCCGGGGTGGAGCCAGTAGTCGTGGTACACGTCGATACCAATGACATTGGGAAGGCCAAACGGATGGTCCTGGAAGCCAAATTTAGGTTGCTAGGTAGAAGATTAAGGTCCAAGACCTCAAAGGTAGCATTCTCGGAAATTCTACCGGTTCCACGCGCAGGGACAGCCAGACAAGCAGAGCTCAGGAGCTTCAATGCGTGGATGAGGCAGTGGTGTCGAGAGGAAGGGTTTAGACATGTTAGGAACTGGGGACATTTTCAGGGAAAGCCAAACCTTTACAAAAGGGACGGGTTACACTTGAACGAAAATGGAACCAGACTGCTGGCAATTAATATTAAAAAGGCTTCAGAGCAGCTTTTAAACTGATTCCTAAAGGAAAGTTGACAGGAGCTGGGCAGCTTCCGGTTCGAGAGGGTGAAACGCCAAGTATGGTGGATGAAATTTACGCACAAATGGCTGAGTCAACAGAAAAGATAGAAAGTAGTCAAGAGGTAGGACATGGTAGGCCTTCTACAAATTCTCATAAACAGCCAAAGTTGAAAGGGCATCAGAGCAATAAATATAAATGTCTGTACGCAAACGCTAGAAGCCTTCAAACAAAAATAGGGAGTTGGAATGTTTGGCAAAAGAAAAATATTGATATTATTGGCATAACAGAAACCTGGTGGACAGAGGAAAACAATTGGGACACAAAAATTCCAGGTTATAAACTGTACAGGAAAGACAGGAGAGGGAACAACGGTGGTGGTGTGGCCTTGTACATAAATGAAGAGCTAGAATCTCATGAATTAGAATTTCAAGAAAATTCAAACTCACCTACAGAAACATTGTGGGTAAAAGTCCCAGGACAAAAAACTAATCTAGCATTAGGGATCTGCTATCGCCCTCCCAACCAAACTCCAGAGGCAGACTGCTATCTGGAAAATGAAATTAAACAGGCCTCAAAAAGCAATAAATTAGTCATAATGGGGGACTTCAATTATCCCCGAATAGATTGGCTAAATTCTTGTTCTACGCATGAAAGAGAGACAAGGTTCCTCGACATGCTAGCCGATTATTCCCTTGAGCAGATGGTCATGAAACCAACCAGGGGAAAGGGGATCCTGGACTTGGTGCTAACTAATGAACAAGATCTTGTTCAAGATGTCCTTGTAACTGAGCCCATAGGTACCAGTGACCACAACACAATAACCTTCAACTTAAGTTTGGATAGCAAACTGTCAGTGAAAACTAACACAGAGACCTTAAATTTTCACAAAGGGAATTTCACCAAAATGAGAAAAATAGTAAAGAACAAACTAAAAGCAACAGTAAAAAAAATCAAATCCCTCCAAAATGCTTGGAAACTGTTTAAAAATACTTTAAAACAAGCCGAATTAAAATGCATTCCTAAAATAAGAAAGAGGCCGGGAAAGTCCAAGAGGACATCGGTATGGCTTACAAATGAAGTAAAAGATGTGATTGGAAAGAAGAAAAACTCATTTAAGAAATGGAAGGCTCTTCCTACTGAGGAGAACAGAAAGGAACACAAGCTCTGGCAAACTAAATGCAAAGCAACCGTCAGGAAAGCCAAGAGAGATTTTGAGGCACATATAGCTAAGAACATTAAAAAAAATAGCAAAAACTTCTTTAAGTACATCAGAAGCACAAACCCAACTAGAAAAGCAGTTGGGCCACTTGACGGAAATGGTAAGAAAGGGACAATAAGTGTAGACAAGGAGATTGCTGAGCGGCTAAATGACTTCTTTGCCTCCGTTTTCACACAGGAGGACAGACAACAAATGCCTGCAGCTGAGTCAGTTTTTTCAGGGAGGGAATTAAATGAATTAAACCAGATAGAGATAAACAAGGAAGATGTTCTCACATGCCTTACTAAACTAAATGTCAACAAATCACCAGGGCCAGATGGCATCCACCCCAGAGTTCTTAAGGAACTCAAGTGTGAAATTGCTGAAATTCTAGCCAAAATATATAACATTTCTCTAAGATCAGGCACTGTACCCGAGGACTGGAGGGAGGCAAATGTAACTCCGATCTTCAAGAAAGGATCCAGGGGTGATCCAGGAAATTATAGGCCAGTTAGTCTAATCTCAGTTCCAGGCAAAGTGATGGAAACCATTATTAAAGAAAAAATTACTAAGCACATTGAAGAACAGGCATTGCTGAAGGAAAATCAGCATGGTTTCTGCAAAGGCAAATCATGTTTTACTAACTTGATAGAATTCTTTGAGGGTGTAAATAAACACATAGATAAAGGGGACCCAGTCGATATTGTTTACCTTGACTTTCAAAAGGCTTTTGACAAAGTCCCTCACCAAAGGCTCCTAAATAAGCTCTTCAGCCATGGAATCAGGGGACAGGTCTTGTCCTGGATTGGAACCTGGCTAAACTGTAGGAAAGAAAGGGTGGTAATAAATGGACACTTCTCTGGATGGAAAGAGGTGAGAAGTGGCGTACCCCAAGGTTCAGTTTTAGGACCGTTACTTTTTAATTTATTCATAAATGATCTGGATGTAGAAGTAAATTGTGAGGTAGCAAAGTTTGCAGATGACACTAAATTGTTCAGGGTAGTTAAAAATGAAACTGACTGTAAAGAGCTCCAGAAAGATCTCTCGAAATTGAGTGAATGGGCAACAAAGTGGCAAATGCATTTTAACCTAAACAAGTGTAAAGTCATGCACATTGGGGCAAAGAACCCCAAATACACTTATCAACTGATGGGATCAAAGCTTTCTGAGACAAACCAGGAAAGGGATCTTGGGGTTTTAGTGGACAGCTCAATGAAGATGTCAACCCAGTGCGCTGCAGCAGCGAAAAAAGCAAATTCTATGCTTGGCATGATCAGGAAGGGAATCGAAAATAGGTCGGCAAATGTTGTATTGCCTCTCTACAAATCTATGGTGAGGCCACATCTGGAGTACTGTGTACAATTCTGGTCACCGCACCTCAAGAAGGATATAACGGAACTGGAAAAGGTACAAAGAAGGGCAACAAAAATGATCCAAGGGATGGAGCAGCTCCCTTATGAAATCAGGTTGCAACGCCTTGGTCTTTTCAGCCTTGAAAGACGGCGTTTAAGAGGTGACTTGATCGAAGTGTATAAAATCATGCATGGGATAGAAAAGGTGAATAAAGAAAAAATATTTTCTCTGTCACACAACACTAGGACTAGGGGGCACTCCCTAAAGCTCCAAGATAGGAAAGTTAGGACAAATAAAGGGAAATATTTCTTCACCCAGAGGGTCATTGGGTTATGGAACTCAATTCCAGAGGAGGTTGTGACAGCTGTCAGCCTGGACAGCTTCAAGGCAGGATTGGACAGATTCATGGATACCAAGGGAATCAGTGGTTACTGAAATGGACATCCAAGTGCCACCTCTGTGTTGATGGAGGCAGGCAGGATTTTCCCCGGGTACTGGTTGTGGGGGGTCGGGAGCAGGTGAGGGTTTTGCCCTCCTTTCTGCTAGAGATCCCTGTGTACAACTAGTGGGCCACTGTGTGACACAGAATGCTGGACTAGATGGGCTGAGGCCCGATTCAGCATGGCTCTTCTTATGTTCTTATGTTCTTAAAGCTGAGGCCTTTCTTTTACAAATATAATGAGGTGTTGTTCTGTGTTGTATTGGTTGTGGAGTGGAATTCACACTTGAACGCATAACCACCATACCCAAATCCCTATCATGTTTATATTGCAGACTGGAAGATAGGGAAAATTGGCTTCATGTTTGTATGGGTATGTATCTGTCTTCAAATTGTCTGTTGAATTATGATGACCCCATACATTTCATAGGGTTTATTTAAGCAACAAAGATGATTTCCAATTACTTTCCTCTGATTGTTACATACAGATGAGATTACCCCTCATCAAAGCACTATACAGTTTCTAACCCTGCTTAGATTCCAAGATCAGATGGGGTCTGGTGCCTTCAGGGTATTTAGAGGAAGGGAAGGATATAAAATATTTAAATAAATATTCAATTTTCTACTTTTTATGTAAAGCAACCCTAGATAACCAAAACTTAAAGCCACACCTTGCTCTTGATCTGCCCTCCCTTTACCTCGTCTGATGATGAGGTTCTGCTGGACAGGCTATGGGGAGGGACACAAGGTCAGATCTTCTCCTTTGAGAACAGACCAACATATCAGATGAATCCATAGAATTTACAGAGGAATGTAGCCTCAGTATGAAAATACAGGAACTTGCATATTGCCTTCCTTTGTTATCACTTTCACATGTATTCTGTTTTAGTCAAACCATCTCTTTTTCCTAACTCCCCACCTGGAAAAAAAACCTCCCAAAAACAAATTTGAATATCCATGACTGATGCATTGAAATAAAACCTGGTGGTTAGCAGACTAGAGCACTTTTGTTTCATCTGGGGAAAATGAAATGCCCATGTTTGGTAGACAAAGTGTAAATATTCATTTCTGAACAATAATCAGATTGGTATTTCATGTATATTGTATGTTGTTCAAGGTTGTTGCATATCCAACAGATTTATTTCCAGAAAAATAATACTATACTTAGGAAATTTATATGGGATTGTTTATCACCTTGTTTTTCATTCAAGGTGCAATTGCCATTTTCAAAGGGTAGATTTGATTTTCCAGATTTGAATTTGTATCATAAAACACATATTCTGAGTTGTACAAATAATTGGCCAGTAAGCCGATTCAGAAAGCTCCTGCTTGAGCAATTTCGGAATCATCTGACTTAAAACCACTTTTTGGGGATGGGCTGCTTTAGATTTTATTGATTTAAAGAATAAGGGATTGATGCACCCACAATCTCTGCTACCATGCTGGCTCAGCTACAATGTCATGCCAATTACAATTTGATCCAGGTGATCTTGAGCTATCTATGTGTGCTTTCTAAATTCAGAGATTGTGAATCAGTACTTTTTATGCAAGGAATGGAATGAATGCAGGATGTCTATTTGGAGTTAATTGATTGGTCCAGACCATGAATTGTTGCCATTCTCCAAAGCACAGCTTACCTATCAGTTATTCATGGATGGCAATACCTAGTTAATACCTTTGGGTGCCGTTTTAACACTATGGCCCACCAGCTCTCATTGTCTCAGCTATCCTTGTAACAAATGTGGAAGATAGTCTTTAATATTAGTTTTCAGTCAGGAAAAACGTACATCAACTATAAAGTGTAGTTTTTATATTAGCAGAGTTTAAAGGTGATACTAGATTTCATTGTTGAAAAGACAATAAAGATGAATTCCTCTTGCTCCAGTCCACAGTTGATAACCATACAGCCCTCACAGATGCCATTGAACTACAATTTCCAGCACTCCCAACCATCATCAATTATAAGGAATGTTTTTACTTGCAGACTAGAAATTAAATTCATACTACTGCTCTAAACTCTTCCCTATGATACTGAGACTGTTAAATATTGCTTTACTGCACATTTTATCAGCTTGTTAGAATGAATCTACCTCATTTAAGCTTTCCTTCCAGGATATTCCAATAAGTTTTTACTTTCAATGTATACATATACAGATAAAATATCAAAATAACTGCAAGCTTACTGTGTTCTTTAAAAAATGTGGTTTCAAAAATGAGGCCAAATATATTTTAAAATGACAAACATTATGAATTTGTTTTTCAGTGGTATTAAAACTTGGTATTGTCTGTAGCTGTATTGTTCTTATAACTAGATATTATTGCTCTGTTTCCTAGTTTCTGGAGCAGCAGAATATAAGCCTGTTCAAACTTCAATATGACATTCTTTCAAACATTTAAACATGGTTTTGATGTCACTTCTTAATTTTTTCTTCTTATTTATTTATTTATTTATTGGGGCTTCTTCGCCGCCGACTCCCGGGGGCTCGCGGCGGCTCACAAAGCCAATGGCACAGCACCAAAGGGTTAAAACATCGAACAATTAAGAACACAGTTAAAAGAGTAAAATACAAATTAAAACAATAGAGCAGCAGCAGATATAGCAGACCAGAGAGTATAAGCCCGGGCCTACTCACCGAAGGCCTGCCTAAACAAGTGAGTTTTGCAGGCCCGTCTAAACGGGAGTAGGTCTTTCAGGGCTCTGGCTTCGGCCGGGAGGGCGTTCCATAGCGTGGGGGCTATAACGGAGAACGCCCTCCGGCGAGTGGATGTCAAGTGCGCCAAACATACTCAGCTCCCTAAACACACTCATGCTAAACACACTCAGCTCCCTAAACTGCTTCTTATAGGGCATAATTTCTAGACAGTTTACCATTTTGTTCATCCTCCTCTGGACACATCCTAGCTTTTGAATATTTTTGATTTGAGGAATGTTTTTACAGGCAAACTTGCTGACACATTTTGACCTGAGATGTATGTATGTGTGTGTGTGTGTGTGTGTGTGTGTGTGTATCTCAGTGATATGGATATTCATTATAAATAAGCCATGTTTGATAGCGAGTGTTGTTCTATACCTATCATGGTCTCATATTGATATAATCTTTAGCAATCAGATATGCATACAATTTTACACATAAGTGACACAAGTAATGCATTTTGCTTTTGTTGAGAAATTATATACCATGATGATATTGTTTATGTGTACAGCTAAATTGAACCATTTGCTTCTCATGCATTTGTCAAACAAACTATGAACACATTTTTCTTCCTTGCAACAAATGTCATTAAGGAAATTGTAGTTCTCAGCTCAATATAAGGCATTACATTTTGAATGACCTAGGGTCAGTGTATATAATCTAAAGTGCTTCCATCTGATCCAACTTGATCTCTCCTTAGCTGTGTGTATGCTTGCAATTGCATGGAGGATGTAACATGTGACCTGCTGCAACCTCAATATAGCTGTGATGGTAGTGTCTCATGATGCCACACACAAGAGAATTGCCATTAAGAATCTGCAACTGAATCATGTGGGGTTGCATCTTATGTTCTATGGGTGACTGCATCTTCAAAATGGTCTGAATGCATCAGCTGGAGATGTTTTAGACTGTCAGAGCCCCAGACTTTCTAAGACTTTGTAACTCATATGTGTACTTGTTTTATTAAAACTTTAACACATGTTTCCTAGATTCCCATGGGAATAAAACTGATTTGCTAGATCCTCATAAATCAGTAGGGACATTTGGTCTTGAAATCACCTTGCCATAATAGGGTTATACTCTTCAGGTAATAGAATGCACAGCTATCTCATTACTGGACTTTTCCTTTTTGTTAAGAGTCTGGTTTAGGAGAGGGTAGTAGGTGTTAGTTGTGTATATTTGGTATTATCACACATCACAAGTAGATGTGTTCCTAGGCATAACCATTGGAAGGCTTCTGCCAAAATGTACCTAGGGATGACATTTTCTTTTACCAGCCTCCACTTTTTTATGATATGTTTGATAGCAAAACCTATACAGCTATGCTCATTTAAAATGTTTGGGGGATGCCTCTAATGGGATAGGCATAACTTCTATCCCTTTTGTCGCTATATTTCTTTTCATGTATGCCTAGTAGTGGATTCTGGAGGCAGCTGCACTCTCCTTTGTAGGGATATAATTATTCACTAAGTTTCTTCATAAAGGCAGCAATGAATACTGTAATTATAGCAGTTTCCCCCTTTTCTGAGAAAGTTTTTAAAACCATACAGTTTTGAAAGGTTATTCAAAATTATTTGGGTTTTTTGTGCAAAAATCAACAGTGTGCAAATTTCACACATAATATACAGCTACAGCATTCTCTGTGCAGGAAATGTCTTTTTCTTCTTGGAAATATTGATTCTTGGGTGAAAATGACTATAATTTGGCAATTATTCTGCATTTGTATTTTCTGTGCAAAAACCCAGCATTTTCTGTACATGATAGTTCTGTGTTGAAATATTATTTCCCCATATACAAAAGGCTGTCTTCTGCACAGAAAATGCTGTAATTGGAGATTTAGCTTGTGTTAAATTTGCACATGATCAATTTGCATGGAAAAAACAGCATTCTCTTTACAGAGAACATAATTTTCATACAAAAAACTATGCATGAATTTTCTAAATAATAAATTCCAAACTGCTATAGTTCTCATCCGTCCAGGATTCCTTTTGTCACAATTTCTCAACACCTAACATGTTTTCCAAACAGTTTTCAGTTATTTTCCAAATATTCTTTCCATTCTTCTTGCCTCACCTGTTATAGACAGGCACACATCCTACGAATAGGATCAACTACAGTAGATATCATTTTTTCCAGCTCAAAATGTATTGTGTTGTTTGCTTCAAACATATGGCTGCGACCTAATACTGAAAGTCTGCATTTCTTCAGCCCTCTTTCACCATTCTCCTAGTGGATATACTACTTTAAAAACCCCATCCAGTCCAAGACAACAAACAGCAAATGGTGGGGGGATAGGTGGTACAAAGCACTTGGTACCAAGGAATTCTTTTTTAATCAGATTTTTTTTGGATCGAGATATACCTGTACCTTAAAATGTATTTATTGTTGGAGAAGGGTGGTAGAGATGTCATATTTCAGGCAGAGTTTATCTCCTGTAGTTTTTTTCAAGACACCTTAGCATTTTAGAGCTATTAAACTTCCATTTTGCTATCTTGAATGAGTTATTTCTAATTCAGTGTAATGCATGGCATTAATTTTTTAAAAAACTTAAATGAATGTGTATGATGTTGATGTAATTGTATTTTAATGTGTAATGTTTTGGGGGGTTTTATACTGTGTTTTACTGTGTTGGCATCGAATTGTGCCTTTTTGGAAGCCGCTCTGAGTCCCCCCTCGGGGGTTGAGAAGAGCGGGGAAAAATGCCGGAAATAAATAAATAAATAAATAATTTTTTCAACAGCTATATTGAAATCAGGAGAATTGGCCAGTCTTCAGTCAAGTCTGGCCTGTAGACTTCTTATGGTGGAAAACGTGGCATAAACCCAAATTGTCCGAGTCAAATGATGGAACCTGCCAAGTCTACTTGACACCTTTGGCTGAAGAACAATAGACTCAATTTTCTATAAGCTATATGCTAAAATATTGTGTTCAAAAATCTTTCTGTATCAGTTCTTTTTGCATTTTTCAAGTCCTCATTCCATCTGAATCCCAGTGGTTGATTCCTAAGAGAAGTGGTGTTATGACACCACCAAACATATATTCTCATTTTAAACACCTGTCACTCTAATTTGGATTTAGTTATGATGGGATCTTAAAGGAATGAAATAAAAAAGTTTGTCTTTTATGTTTGGCCTCATGCACTACATGTGTGCAAAAGTACATAGAAATTTGCTTGTAAAAATATAAGCATATGCCCAATTTATCACAGATTGTGATTATAATTTAGGAAAAATGCTTGCTGTTGTACTGCACATCATTCAATGATCTTGAGCAGTCTTCTATTATACTTGGCATTATATTAATAATTTCTTTTTGAAAACCTTTCCTATATCTATAGCATTTGTGCTTCTGTTTATTATTGAACATATATCTAATGGACAAGATGATGTTATATGCATAATTTTAAATCGTGTTTATAGCCATCATTAATCCATTATTATGTATTTTGAAACATCTGATGATATGGTTACTACTTGGGGTATGACAGTGTTGGTCTTTGCTGTTGCCTCATTTCATAGCACTCATTGTACAAAACTTTAACCCGTGAAACATCTACCAGCTTCTAGGACTCTGAATTGGATTATAGGAAAGGTCTGCTTCTGTGACACATATGGACATAATTTTGGAAATCATGAGCAATTAATCTGCCATTTCAATTAATTTTTACTGATTTCCTTTTTAAACTAACATTTGGTATTTATTGGAAAGTTCTTTCAAAACTACCTCATTAGCAAAACAATTAAAATGTATTTTAAAAAAGATTTTGTGGGTGAAAGAGCTTAAGGGGTTTTATGCAATTTACTGACTTGGCCTCTTTTGTGTATATTGCTTGATTGCCCCTTTAAATGCACTGCTGCATACCTAGATACATAGATATAGATTAGCTTTTACATCAGCAAATTTTTGTTTGTTTCCCACTTGGAAGCCCTTCTCCAAACATTGCAAGCAAAAATAAATACTGATATTTGTACAGAGAGTTGCTAAAATACTCAAATAAAAAAATGATGTACCACTTTCAGTACTACGCACTAAATTGCTAACAAATATTCCAGATTAGTGTTAGTTTTCAAAAGCTATGGCATATTACAGAACTAATTTTATTTTTCAAAAGCTTCACATATATATGAAAACTTTTGGCCTTATGCCTGAAGACTATAGTATATCATCTTAGGGCTCTATATCACAGGAGGGGTATGTGTCATATTACCATGGTGTTATGTCTCATAGCATTATAAAGGACATATTTCCATTTTTTATTCTTCCTCACACCTATGATAGCACTTGAGAGGAAACCCTTGGATTCTGCTCCTCTAGAGTAGACCCAAGCAGCTGATACCACTTGAGGGGAAACCCGACGTAAAAAAATTACAATGCCAGGCTCATGAAGTAGGATTTTGGGAGAGAAATGTCAATACTTGGTAGAAGACTGCCCATAGGAATGCCCCGGGTTGAATCACAAAAGTGATTCAACCCGGCAATTTTGACAGCTCCTATCCCATGTGTTTTGGGGTGTTTTCTCCAGTTATATCCTGGTTCCTGAGTCCAGAAGACAATCTCTGACTGTCTTCTCCCCCCTCCCTGCTTTTGGACTGTTTCAGACTAACAAAGCATGATGGACATTGACAGAGAGTTCTCTTGCATAGTGGGTAGGGCTCCATCCTAAATTGTGCCCACAATGGATTCTAAGTGTTTAGAAATTGTTTGTGTGTGTGTGTATGTATGGGGGGGGGGGGAGTGTGGGATAAAGTCCTTCATCTTTAGTCAGTCTTTTGAACAAATACATCAACTGACACTTTTTACAATGCATTCAGTCCTCTTACTCAACTTATTTTATTATCACTATCTTACTTCTCAAATAGGTCCATTTAGCCCACTAGCCCTGTTGTTCTATTATGTTAGCTTTATTCTTCAACTTGGGGATAGTTTGTGGGGGGAAATGTTATGTAATGAAGTGTTTTTGAAATATTTCATAACTCAGGTGACAGGATTTATTGTTCTTAGTAAAACATAGTGTCAAACTGAAGATTTTACCTGGGACAATAATGTGCTCACATGATTAATTTTCATGGAATGCATTCACAATTTCATTCTGAAAACTGTGAAATCTATATCTTCTATATCTTTAATCCCATGATGTATACAGCATCTGTTCACTTCTATAGTGTCTGCACACATTTCCTTTGAGATCAGATCATTTTCCTTTTCTCTCTTCTGTCTCCCATCAAAACATATATTTTTCTTTAGGAAAATGTTGCAGTCCCCCCCCCCCCCCCCATTGATCTACTTATTTCAATATGTCACTTTTTTTGCATCTCGTAGATTGTTTTGGCCTAAATGCAATTGTTAGTTCCAGTCACAGTACACCCACTGGATCAATTGTTGAATGGTAAGTATGTACTTATTAGGCATGAGAAAAAAGTTATGAAAATGAAATGATTTGTAAGAAATTCGTAAGAAATGCTACTTTTGAGTATTTCCGCATCTGGAACGCCAACCAGGAAGTGGACTTTCTTTATAGAACTTCGGGGGCCAGGATTTTCTTAAGTGTCGTTATTAGGTCGTAAGGGGGGGCACCCTCCTTCTCTCTCACCACCCTCCCGCCTCCCTTGCCAATAAGTATTATGGCAAGGCAAGCCCTAAACTCGCTCCTTCTTTCGGCTGGAAGCCTGGAAAAATGTAAACAGAGAGGTTTACTCAGAAGTAAATCTGCAAAGGAGGGCACTTTGGATGAAGTGCCTCCTTTGTGGATTTACTTCTGAGTAAACCTCTCTGTTTACATTTTTCCAGGCTCCCTGCCTCTCCTGCCTGCCAGGATCTAAAGCATCAAAGAGTATTGGGGTGAGAAACCAACCTAATGTATAATAGAATGAATGCTACTGTAAGTGCCTAATATTATAAGTAATCCAACTGGTCATATACATACATTCCATGCACATGCAATAATACAGCAGTAATAACAATGGGTATAAGAAGTATAATTCAAACCGAAGTATTCTGACTGTGGTCCCTCCTCAAACTGCAAAAGGCTCTTCTCTATGAGCCCAGGAAAAGCCAAAACCCGGGCACAGCGTTTGCTGCCTGGGTGCACACACATACATATTCTTTGGGGGATTTGCTGCAGAATCCCGGGCTCATAGAGAAGATTCTGCAGCAAATCCCCCAAAGAATATGTATGTGTGTGCACCCAGGCAGCAAACGCTGTGCCCGGGGTTTTGGCTTTTCCCGGGCTCATAGAGAAGAGCCTTTTGCAGTTTGAGGAGGGACCACAGTCAGAATACTTCGGTTTGAATTATACTTCTTATACCCATTGTTATTACTGCTGTATTATTGCATGTGCATGGAATGTATGTATATGACCAGTTGGATTACTTATAATATTAGGCACTTACAGTAGCATTCATTCTATTATACATTAGGTTGGTTTCTCACCCCAATACTCTTTGATGCTTTAGATCCTGGCAGGGCAGGAGGAGTGGACGGCTCTCCCTGCCCCTTCTGCCTGCCAGGATCTAAAGCCTTGAAGAGGCTTCATGGGGGGCCAACTTCAGCCTTCCAGGTGTTTTGGACTTCAACTCCCACCATTCCTCACAGCCTCAGGCCTCTTTTCCTCTCAGCCTGGGCAAACTTGGGCCCTCGCTCCCTCAGGATCGGGGTGAGAGAGAGGCAGCGAGGAGCGAGGGGGGGGGCTCCTCCTTTTTTTGCTGCTTCCAAGAATAGAATACCACCCCCCTCCCTCCCTCCTTCCTATTTGGAGAGTCCCATCTAGAATTCAGTGTGATTTATTCAAGTTTTGGCCTACAACTCCCAGAAATCCCAGCCAATTTACCAGCTGTTAGGATTTCTGGGAGTTGTAGGCCAAAACCATCTGGAATGCGCATGCGCTGGCATACGAACTACTAATGAATTTTGTTAGTAATTAAGTTACATTTTAGAAATTTTTGGAAAATTTTTTGTAAGTCTTTCTTTTACTAATCAACCCCCCCCCATTTGATTTTAGAATCGCCATTTTTGGGTTCTAAACCATGCCTAGTACTTATATAAACTGCATGATTCAATGGGTCCGCTGTAGCTCATACTAGCAGTTGAATTTAGTCTTTGTTGTCTTTGATCAGTGATGGAGAATAATAACCAATTGTCTCACTCAACTACTATTAGACAGTTGTTGAATTAACTGCTCACTGTGCATTTCTCTAGGGTAGCAAATCAAGCAGTCACATAACAGTCCTGTAGGCAGGTAGATTTAGCCAGAGGTCTAGCATAGCTACAGATGCCCACATCATCTACTGCTGATTAGCAGAAAGGTTAGCCTAGATTAGTTTTTCTGAGATATTTAGAAGTTCTATCAAATTTTGCAGAGACAACTATAACCACAAGAACATTGATATATTTCTTAAGTATCTTGTTATATCATCATATCGGTCCACTCCACACTTTACTTTTTGTCTGAAAAGTTTCACTGAAAGTACCATGAAGTGTTCATGTCTTCATTGAAATTCCCTTTTGAAAGATTATTTGCAAACTTTTCAATATTTAAGCTGCTAGATTCAAACAAATGGTTTTCAAGTCTACTTGAAAGATATATTTTGGAAGAACTGAGATGCAAGTCAATTAATGTTTGAGACTACCAAGGAAACTCAATAAAGAGAATTAAAACATTACCTTGAGTCTTAAATTAGATGAATTAATGGTTCTTTTTAATCATACATTTGATGTTGCTGTATGATGGGAATGCACTTACTGAACTACTGGAACACATTTGATCTTCTTTCATTTCAAAGAGAAGAATATCTCAATCCAGGTTAGTGAATGTGTTGAAGCCGAAAATGTATGGCAATATATGGAAGGACACCTCAATCTATTTCATACAGATGTTTATGGGTTGAGCAATATGTTTATTATCTATGATATGAACTTGATACTATAATTCTTAACATGAACTCACAGTAGGATTTTCTTTTGAGTGGGGGGAGGTATTTGTCTTTCCCTTGCTTTTGCACCCAGAGAGCTATAACATGGATCATATCAGATGTGCCAGTGCCTTGCATCGTACACTTTTTTGTGCACTCTGTTGGTCAACACCACAAAACTCTCTGTTCATACTTACTGACAAAGAATGTAGATTACTTAATGGCCTAAGGTACCATTTAAAATAAATGGTGCTATGTATGTGCGTGTGTGTCTGTATGTATGGAGCTTGTTTCCAAAAGGTACCAAGTCTGAACAAATTTTACAGGAATCAGAAAGAAAATGTGCTGAGGATATGCATTCTTTTGCAAAAAAAAGTAGTTTCCAAAGCTCTTCATCAAAGTGATTTGATGCATTTCAAAAGTTTTTAATCTGTACACAATATTCTACTCCTAGCCAACAATGTGCTGCCATTCATAACTTTTTTTTTATTTTGGGAGATTTTGGAAACAATCTCTCTCTCTCTCGCTCTATACACATACAGTACATACATATGCATATGCTTATACGTATACATACATATGCAATATTCAGATCTTGAATTCATTTGGAGATCATGGAACTAGCATACTTTAGTCTCTGGCATTTGCTTTTTTCTATATTTCCCTTAAACAAAGTTTACAAATTTATTTCACTAAAGTCTTTGACTAACAGCTATGTAGCATTGTCAGTGCAGTTCTATGGTGTGAAATAGAACAGGCTTAGTGGTATAAAATAATTTAATGTGCTATTCCATGTGTAGTAAGGGCTTGACTAGTACCATGACATAGTTGAATTTATTTTGCTGTACATGTAGCAAAAGAAGAAAAGTGAGTGTGAATGTTATTTTTTAAAAAATAAAGTACAAATGGACCCCATAGATGGTAATGACAATGTTTTGTTATCTTTATGTTGTTTTCTTTGCATGCTTGTTAAAAAGTGGAGTCAGAGTGTCTGAGAGAGAACCCTAACAAGTTCCTTCTAATCAGCCCCGGAATGTTTCTGTCAGGCACAAGAAAAATGCTCAGCTCGAACAAAGCTGCATCCCTCCCCCCCAAAGAAACACATTTGTTTAAAGATTGGCCTGTCAATTTGTGAATCAACATTTCTGCTTTTTGCTCAGACATCATGCTTTTGCCTTCCCCCCCCTCCCAAGAAGGGGAAATAATACAAAGCTGCTATTTGTTGTTTGAAGGAAGTAAACTTCATCAGGTCGACTTAGATGTGTGCTTCAAATGTCACTCAGTACAGCTTTCTTGTAATGAAACGCTGCATACAGATTTCTTCCTTTAGGCTCAAGGGGATTAGGCCCAGTAAAAGAAAAATTCAGTCTTCCTTGCTGTGGTGCATCAGAGTGAGAAGTTTAAAATCCACAATTTATTCAAATATTGATATTTCTACTTGTCAGAAGAGAGGGGCCTTGAAATTTCCACTGAGCACTGTTGTCAGAAGAATTGCAAGAAATGTGTCAGATAATTCATAAACGGAGTTCACTACTGTGAAATCAGTTGGGAACAGCAAAAAATATATTCTTGTCGATGTAGAATAGGGGCAATATAACAGAAAATAGCACTCACTTTTCCATCATGTCAAGCAAATGCTCAATTTGGGCAAGGTATTTTTTAAACAGCTTGCTGCTTCTTGAGGAGCCCACAATGCATGAAAAATGTTTTGAGTTCTGCTTTGTAGACAAGAGATCTGTTTGTTGTTTTTCCCCCTCGGAGACCTTCCATTTCCCATCCTGCAGGAGCCAATCAGAAAACAGCTGTTTACAAGGCTTTGTAAGCAGTCCTGGTTTCTGCATGTGGTTTGCATTAAGGTCTTTAAAAGCTGTGAATGACTTGGGTAATGATGTAAGGCACTAGTGTAAATTCCAAACTGTTGATAGAAGTGAAGGAAGCGTCAGAAATATTTTAACCTTGCCATGTGTTGAAATCATCTACCACTTCACTTTGAGGATGCAGACCTGGAATGTGAAAATAATAAACCACACACAAATAATGTAGTAATATGCTTAAGATCCCTTATATAATCCTACTTGCTTTAAAATGTTTTCTCAAACTAAAACAAGGAAATTTTTCTTGCATATGACCAATCATATTTTCTTTATCTAAATATTTTATTGGGTAACTGTGTGTGTGTGTGTGTGTACACACACACACACACACACACACATGCAAAAGTAAATTTTAGTGCATCATGTGGAATTTACTCTCAGGCTTGTATTGGTAGGAATGCACCCGCAGTTCATCACAGTATATTAGAACAAGAAGTAATGGGAATTTATTGAGACCATGAGGTGGAAAAGGACTGGTTCTTTCTTAGCTATAGTATCAAGAAGCATGTGTGCAGATGATAAACAGAACAGAGGCTAGGGAAATACCCCCCTCTCAATTTCTTGTTGCCATATGATCACATAGTTCACAGGTCTGCTGACAAGAGGCATTCTAGTGCAGCTTGCAGCCCATCTGGGAGGCTGTGATACAAAACATGGAAAATAGTGTAAGGTCAGTGTAGTTAAGAGATGCCTGAGGCCTTTTTAAAAGTAGATTTTCTGAGTCACAATATTATTTTGCCCTTTTTTCTCATCTGCCTTGTTGCAAAACTAATTTTGCTTTTCTTGATCCAAAAAGATATAGATTCATTTATGGCTATTTTTAGATACTCATTGCACAATGTGGGTGAATTAAGTAATGCTAAAATGTTCTAGAATAATTTGGAATCCCTGTTAGCAGTAGCATTACAAAATGATAATTTCATATGGAATATTTTGAATTCTAAACATACACATTAATTAGGCTGAATGTTTGTCCGAAAAAGAAATTAGCCATATGGACCAGGTTCAGCCTTCCCTAAGACAAATATGTATTTACAACATAGTACTTTAGTCTCTTGTATACTTTTCTGTTCTATGTATTTTTATCACTACCACCTACAATTGTAATTACCAGAATCTGCACATAATATTTCCCCTTATTTTAATATATCATGCTTAATTTAAATTTGTAATATTTGGGACAGCTTCCCCACTGCCCGTTTTATTAGCTCTCTCTTTCCTTGGGTTGTTCCAGAGTGGACACTACAAGACACTGACATCTTTGGCTCGTTAGAGCATAGATGCCTGCAGAAGCTGACGTTTTCCACGCCTGCTTGCAGCCTATTTCTCCTTTACATCCATTGCTTACTGTCTGCTTGGTGTCTAGGCGAATCTGTCATCTGTGCCAGAGCACAGCCCGCTGCACCACTGACAGTAAGAAGGTAAACGCTTGCTGCCTGAATCCCCCATTAACTTTGTGAGGCGTATTGATTTCTTGTAAAAATAATGATATTGACAGGCTTTCTAGGAGTAATTGTTTCCAGAGCACAAAGGTCAGTACTGAGAGTGAAGGGTTTTGGAGCAGGGGTACTCTACAGACATTTGTGTAAAGTGCTGGAGGATGGATAGAAACCAATAGCAACAGTTTGAGATTTTTAGATATATTAAGTACACTGACAAAGCACCTAGTAGGGGGCTGATAATATTATTGTACTCATAAGTCCTTTCTCGCAAACAGTTTAGCTGGACAATACCATGTGGATAGCTGTAAAGGGAAGCTATGCCAGAGAGATGATTCTGCCTCTCCAAGACAGTCATATCAGGTTCTTAGTGTTTCATGAGGTTTATGTAGTTCACATTCCATGACCTTCCTGGATAACGAAGACCATGACAGAGAGATGGAGAAGTTGCTTTTGAAGAAGGAAATATTAAACGGTTTGCGAGAAAGGACTTATGAGTACAATAATGTTATCAGCCCCCTACCAGGTGATTTGTGAGTGTACTTAATATATCTAAAAGTCTCAAAATTGGGTGTTCAGTATATGGGAAGAGACTCAGTACCCCATTAGTGATCTAAGCATCTCTATACTGACTTTAAAAACTAATGACCAAACTACTATCAAGCCTTTTCAGGCTTCCTTGGGTAGTCCTAGAGTTCCAAGTAAAGGAGAATCTTTGCTGGAATTCACTAGGAATCAAGATCACACGTTCTAGTTTATCATGTACATGAACATGTTCTGAAAACAGTTGACTAATGTGAATAAGATAACATTTTGCCGCAAATCCTAAAATGCATATATTTTCATATTGCTGCACAATATGAATAAAATGTAAAAAAGTTAATAGTAATGGAGAAAAGTAGCCAAAAGAAAAATGTCCCTTTTACTACTATACATCTTATCGTTTCTTATTAACATCATTTTTAACTTATATTTGTCTTGTTTTATGAAGTTAAAGAAAATAGCCATCAGTAATTATAGAGTTCCAGCTCTGTTCTATATGTAGTCATAAAATATATTCTGTCTAGGCATTTCTAGGTCTTCCAACATAATTCTATGGTCAGCTTCCACCAGACATTGACCATAGAGTCATGCTGGGGGACCTAAAAATTCTAGAGAGATGTATTTATATTCATGGGTTTCCCTTTGTTGTGTAGATCTTTACTAGCCTATGGTTTTATGCATATTGGAAGTCTTAATAAGAAAAGCAATCTTTGGTTCATTGATGTTTCATGATATGTCCCATCTGAAATGACCTAATTTTGCTCAATGATCTTGCAGTTATGAAACACAACCCAAGAAGTGAGTCTGCACTCACAGGACATTTCAATCCCCCCCCCCCAAAAAATATATATATACTGTATATGTTCATCAGGATGAAATGACTAAGGACCTCATATTTAACAAAACAAGAATCATAAGATGCTTTATTTATTTATTTATTATTTGGATTTATACGCCGCCACTCCCTGAGGGCTCGGAGCGACTCACAATCATAAAAACATAAACAAGAGCAAAGAACATCAGTTTAAACTAAACAGATAAAATTGTCCATACTTAGCAATCAAAAGCTAGCTGGAAGAGGTAGATCTTGCAGGCTTTGCAAAAAGATGGTAAATCTTGCAAGGCCCGCACTTTGCTTGGAAGAGTATTCCAAATCAAAGGCGCTACCACAGAAAAGGCTCTGCACCGGGTGGATGTTAGGCGGATGGATTTGAAGCTAGGCACTTCAAGGAGATTCAGTTGTTCGGAGTGGAGTGATCTCTGGGGTTGGTAGGGGATGAGACGGTCCCTCAGATACAAAGGCCCCAGACCATACAAGGCCTTGAAAGTTAACACCATCACCTTGAAGGTAATCCGGTGCTCGACCGGAAGCCAATGTAGCTGTTGGAGAATGGGAGTTATGTGACATCTTACTGGAGTCCCAGTGAGAAGTTGGGCAGCAGCATTCTGGACGAGCTTAGGTTTCTGGATCACAGACAAGGGCAGACCAATGTAAAGGGCTTTGAGCCTTGTTTGGGGATGGAGCCCCACACTGCCATCACACAACGTTGTGTGACTTCCAATGGAGGCCCTGCTCCCAATCAGGATGAAAACCTCCTTGGATGTTTCCATCCCAATACGGGAGCCTTCCCATGTTGCGCTGGCTCCAGCAGAGCCAGCATGCTATGCCCTCTCTGGGCAATATTCCCCCTGCCTCTGTGATAGGGAAGCATTGCCACATCAGAGTGGTGCATGGGGTGACAGTTACCCCTTGTGCCTACTGTTTTGCAACACTTGCTGGCGAAATGGCAGGGGAAGGGGGTTCCTCATGTGCTAAGGTCATAGAACCTTGGCTGACCCAAATTTGAATGTGAACATGGTATTGTTGCGGGAATAGGTGAGTATTTTGTTCTAATGAAAATATACAATATGCAGTCAAACTGTTAATCCTTCATGTACTATCCTGGGAAAGAGCTCCATGCACAAATTGATTTATCTCTGTATAAATCAATCCATGCGATTGATTCGTAAATAAAATAAATCTCACATTTTGACTTAACTATGTTGTTGATTGGGCCTCTTGGTGGCACGGTGGGTTAAACCTCTGAGCTGCTGAATTTGCTGACTGAAAGGTTGGTGGTTCAAATCCAGGGAGTGAGGTGAGCTCCCTCTGCTAGGTTCAGCTTCTGCCGACCTAGCAGTTCGAAAACATGCAAATGTGAGTAGATAGATAGGTACTGCTTCTGTGGAAAGGTAATGGCACTCCATGCAGTCATTCTGGCCACATGACCTTGGAGGTGTCTACAGACAATGCCAGCTCTTTGGCTTAGAAATGGAGAGGAGTACCACCCCCAGAGTTGGACACTACTAGATTTAATGTCAGGGGAAACCTTTACCTTTATGTTGTTGGTCAAGCTGAAAATCATCTTCAGAAGATGAACAAAGTCTTTAATAAGTACTCACTAAATAAGAGATTAAAGCATGCTTTTGTAATGGGTTTAAATTATTACTGCTTGTATCTCTATGTATATTGTGTAATTTTTATTCACTTTTATCCCCAACTATTTCAATTCACATGATAAAATACAGAGGCACTGTTTGTGGGAGAGGCCAAACCAGTAAAATGTTTGTATGTCACACATAAAATAAGTTCATGTGAAGAAAACTTTTGAATCTGATTTTTCATTTGTGTAAATAAAATTGGCCGTTACGGTTCTTTAGAAATTCCAACTTTTTTGAAACACAAAGTATGACAGGAACAAAGGCACCATAGTTAAATACACAGCAATATGTTGCAGTAGTTAGCAAAGCCCTCTTCCTCAATGGGCAAATCTGATCATTGTGGCTAATGAACTGTAGCAGAGTCTTATCAATTATCTAGATCACAAGAAATTCTGTTACTTAGGGTAGCTGTGTCTGAGTTTTATTTGAGGGGTTGGTTCATGTCACTTGGGGAAGAGATTTGGTCAGAAGGGAGGTTCTCTCATCTCGCTTAAGCCAAGTTCCTTTCTAGTGCTATTTAGAACAAGATGTGTGTTAGCTCTAATCCAATAAACACTGCAGAGGAAGGCCAGTGTAGCTCTGTAGGGAAATAGTGTCCAGGCTTGTAGCAACATCTAATGGGCATTTAGGTGCAAACTAGCTGTGAAGTGTTAAATATTTACATGTAGAATGCCAATAGTAATTGTCCACTTTATCTGAGCTAGCCTAGGGAAATGTCTTATTTGTTTCCATGTTACTTCAATAAAAAGAAGACTGGAAAATCCCCTCACTATTTCTTGGGGGCTTAGAATTAATAAAGCTAGGCAGTATAAAATATGTGCTTTGGTTTTCTGAATGATCACTTCTGCACCAGGCCATATAATATGGCTTTAACTCCATGTGGCCTGTCTATTAAGCAAGACAGGATGAGCCTTACAAATAATAAAAAATATTTATGCTTTTCTTAGTGATACTAACAAGGTAACATATCAGAGAAGAAATGGCAGGAGAAGAATAAGGTAACTGTGTCTTATGAATTCATGGCACAGTGGGATCCTTTTCTGCTCCCATAAACACCCTAGGATTCTGTGTTCTATGTTGCTATTATTCCACAAATTGTATTTTTTGCTTTTTGTTTGCGAAATCTGAAGTGTCATAAATGCCTCTATCTCATATATATTTGATAGTTAATATTAGTCTCAACCAAGAAAGTGCACTTTACATGTGGCAACATACGATTACCTGAGAGTGTTATTGCAAAGGAAAAAATCAATACCAATTTATAATTCACGATTGCAGTCTATCAGTTTTTATGGCTCTCTATCCAGTCTCATTAATTTTTTATTATGATTGACTGAAACTGAAAGATTTTTAACATGTTTCGCTGTTATTTATTCAACCTTAATAATTAAATAAACCTTAATTGGCTGTATTTCGAAGCATCTTGGAGCTATGGCCAGAATGGGTTTTGGTGACCATACATTATTAATGCTAGAAATACCACACATTTTCTTCTCAGCCAAGCTCTAGGAAATGATCTGCTATGTACCATAACAAGGGAAATAGATTTTGTAGTCACCTAATCAAATACTATTTAAAAGGATGCTATATATTTTAATTCAGAGTATAAATTATTAGTAACACATTGAGAAAATGCAATACGGTATTCCTGGAGCAATGAGAAAAGAACAGCACCTGATTTAGGCTTGTATCAGAATCTAAAAGCTTGATTAATCAGGCTAGTGGCCTATCAAATAGAAAAGTCTCAATGAGTATGATCTCACAAAGGATTTTTTCCTGATTGGTGGTTAACTTGTGCCTTTAAAAGGTGATTGGCAGATGGAAAATTGCACTTTCAAATTTCATCCGTATTCATTTCAGTTGTTCTTCTACATGTCAACGTCTTGCCATTGCTAGACAGGCCAAGGCTGTATACATTAGCTGTTACTAGAGTGAAAAAAAGAAGGAAGACAATCCCATATTTGAGCATTCTGAAGGAAAATCAATCATGTCATAAGTGAGAAGTATGGATAAGTTTGAACGGTGGCAAGTTTCATCATTTCATTTCTGGCCACGCTGGTAGATTTTTGAGAGTACTATTCTGCTGAGAGGCATCCCCAGCTGTAGTGATAGAATAAGCAGCGTAATAGAGTTGGGCTAGAAGGGAAATTTTTTTCCCTGGTATTTGTCAAGTAAGTTTCTTGTGGTATTGTACAGAAGCAACATCAAACCCCAACATTATATACACTAGACATTTTGACAGAATTGAAAAAAGGACTTCTATTGACTATGACAAGGATATATCAGTCCTCCTCAATCATATGTCTGAAACTCTGCTTTATGGGGGGTTGGAGGTGATTGGAGGGCTTAGAAATTATACAGACACAAAAATCTATATAATGTTTTACAAAATAAATATTTTGTAAAAAAATGAGCATACACAATTTTATTCAGTGAATTTTTAATTACACTAAATTAGATTCAAGGTTGGACCTTTAATGTTTATATTGGAAGGTGGTGACATGCTTAAAGAAGTAGTTATGGAAAAGGAATATAGAGCAGTTTAATTTGATCTATTTATAGTACTGAGAAGGGACATCATTTTATATTGGATATGCAATGAAAACTGTGGGAGACAAACATGTTGCAATTTCACAATCTTGTTCTTAATATTATTGAAAAAGAGCTGTTCTTGGCAGTAATAAATTTAACACAAAAATCAAATACAAAACAAATTTATTCTTCTAGACCTGATACACCAGTCATTTCTTCCTTGTCTTGCATTAAGCTTTAAAATCAACTGTCACTACCTATCGATTGCATCTGAATTGTTATCTATATTTCTCAAAAGTACTCTTGACAGTTAATACAGTGTAAATTATAATCTGGGGAAATGCTGTTCGTATTTGGCAGCAAATTGCTTAGATTCTGACTAAAGCTGCTTTTATTTCCCAGCCTTTTCTTGTGGCTATCTATTCTAGTAAGAATAATTCAGGACAAATTATTTTAAATATACACTCAACCTAGTATGTAAATCATATTGTGAAAATCACTTTTGAATTCTTCTTAGGTTGATAGAAAATTAATAAAAAGGTGCCCACATAATATATTGAGAAGTCACAGGGCTGATTATGTTTTCTATTAGATGTATGTTTAAACCAGATTTCTAAAACCTACATATTTTCAATGACATGCAAATGATGGAGGAGTGGGGAAAAGAAAAAGAGAATAATTAGAAAAAGCTATATTGAGAAAGTAGATATCTGATACAAAAATAGGGGGTGGGTGGGTGTTGGATTACACACACACAGAGGTACACACTAAGATGGATGAAAGAATCAGAATTTCTTTTCGAAAATAATTTTGCAGATATTATAAGGAAAGGAAGCACAGATAAGATGCAATGCGGTGTAGTGATCTGAGTCCTAGGCTATTACTTCTGGAAATCAGGGTTCAAATCCTCACTCGGCCATGGAAATCCACTGGGTGATTTTGGAAGATCACATTCTCATATGAAAGCAATTATATACCAGTGTAAGCAAAGCTTGCAAATAAAACCCCATAGTAGATTTTATTTCCTTTATTGTTTATTTGTTATATTCATACTCCTTTTTTCTCCTGTGATGGGATCCAAAGTGACCTTACGGTTCACCTCAGGTTATGGCAACCCTTAAATAAGAAACTACTTAAGGGCAGACATCATAATGAACAAACACAAATAGTAATAGCTGGTTCTGATTTATTTCTGCCTTAAGATTTGTCTTTACATACATTATTTTCTTTCTGTTTTCGATTGCAAAATGTTATTGATCATTGGCAAAATTCAGGAAACCTGAGGCAAGTGGATAAATATGAGATATAGTTTGGTGTTGTTTATTTGACACTGGTTGTGAGCCACTCCGAACCTTCGGGGAGTGGTGGCATACAAGACTGAATAATAAATAAATTTTAAAATGGCAAAACAAACTATTGTTTGAGACAAATCTTATAAAGCTGTTGCTATTTTCCATGAAACACTTCAGCTCCAGGTATGAATCTTTTCCCCCTTCTTTGAGGTTTTGCCTATCCTACACTATATTATAGGGAAATGACTTGGTGGGGAGAGCTGTAAATAGGCTGTCATTTGTCAGGATGTGGGGTGGGGGGAGAGAAAAGTAATATTAGTTTTGAAGATATGACTTCTGGAACTGTCTCTTTAAGTCATTGCACTTGGAGGTAGGGAAGGAGACTAGCCTTAGGAGTAGCCTGAGGGCAATTATTCCACTTTTAGTCATGCAACTTGGGGGAAGGATTCCCTGGATTTACCTTCTGTTACATCCAGCCAGGGTGCAACTTAGGTATTGGTTCCCCTTGTGGCTCTGGAGAAGCCAAAAAGTGGACCTGGTGAAAATCTACCTCTTCAGTTACTCTCTCACCAGTTGCTTTCCTCATTGCCTATCATAGAGTAGAAATTAAATAGTTTAACAGGTCAATAATGCAACCCATGCTCGATTCAAGTCCTTGTGCCTTATCTCTGTATTTCCATTGTTGGCTAGTAATCTGGTGTTCTGTTCAAAAATTACAGCACATACTTTTGAGTTACAAATATTTAGAGTTTGAATGTAAAAAAAGTTACATCTGAAAATAATTAATACCTGTTATCAGTTTTTAAAAAAAGATAGTAGATTTATAGTGTAACAAATGTAGTGTTTCTCAATTTTACTCTACACATGCCCCAACACGGGTATAAATGTCTGAATTACCCTTGATTTTAAAAAAAATCTTTCTGTGTATCTGTTGATGCTAACCCATGATGCTTAAGAACATAAGAGAAGCTATACTGGATTTATCTAGTCCACCTTTTTATTCACATACTAATGTTTGCCTCCAGCAGGGCGCTTGTACAGCTGAAACCTTTACTTGCTTCTGGTTCTAGAGCTTGAATGTGAAATATAGAAGTCTTGACTACTAACCACCAATGACCACATCCTTCTTGAATGTATCCAAACTCTTTTTGAAGCCATACAAGTCAACAGCTTCTAACTGCATGTTATAATAGTGGATTCCAATTTAACTATGCACTGCCTTCATAACTATTTCTTTATTTACCCTGAATCCCCTACTATTTTGTTTCAGAGAATTGTATCAGTGGTAATATTATGAGAATGGAAGAATATTCTCTCTATCTGCTTCTTCCACACAATGCATAGTGCATACATTATATACTGTATGTATATATTCTCTCCTCTTTTTCTAAGCTAAATCATCTTTCCTTGTTACCTTTCCTTGTAGAACAGTTGCTTCTGTCTTTTTGGTTTTCCTTTTCTAGCTTCTAGTTTGTTCATTCACCTTCTAATTAGGTCCAATGTGATTTTCCTGTTTTAGCAGTTACTGTAGGTTGGGTCACCATTATCATGGAACTGTCTATTGCAACCCCCAGATTCCTTTCTTTGATATATATAACTTATAATAATAATAACTTTATTCTTATATCCCACCACCATCTCCCCGAAGGGACTCGGCGTGGTTTACAGACGGCACAAAGTGCCTCAAAATAACACAATTAAGCACACTATAACATACAATAAAATAAAACACATATACTTATAAAAAACATCAACTCAACATCTATAAAACCGAAGTTATCAATCAATGGCAGTAGCTGCTGTAAACTTGGCCAGTGTAAACAATAGGAGTGGAATAAGTGCCAGCTGTAACAATGGAGAGAGGGCATGGGATAAAGTCCAAGTATGTGTGACTACTGATGAGTTGCTACCAGCTCATTATATGTGTATATGCCGGAATGGCATTTTTCACCTTCATTTTTTATTATTTTTTTAAATCACCGAACACATTTAATCTTAGTTTGGAGATATCATTTTGTACCTCCTTGCAATCCATTTTTGTTTCCATCACCTAAGAAATTCCAGTGTCATTCGCAAACACGTCACCTTCCTAGTGATTCTTGAAGCCAGATATTTGTAAATGCATATATGATGTTACTGAAATGAATACATACACATCATTTTCTTCAAACTGTTTTTTGATCTGGATTTTCCACAATAAATTCATAAATAAAAAATTGTTTTGAGTGTCAAAATCTAAAAACAACACATGACTTGTTTTAAATAATAGCCCTCCCCGTTACTTAAGATCTGTGACCATTTAGTGCTTTATAATGTCCCTTCAGTTCCCGTCTTTTTCACATATATTAAAAGAGGGTGGTATAGTGGTTCAGAAAAACAACCTGCATTTTAGTGATGTGGTTTTATTAGACAGAAGGTACTCAGGTCTTGGGTGGCATTTAGAGGAGGTCAAATATCATATAATCCATTCAAAGAAATATGTCCCACACCAAGGTAAAGATGTAGTGTTAATTTATTATTATATTTTATGTAAGATAAGGATGTAGTATTAATTTATTATATTTTATGATTATATTCTAAGATATTGCCATATTATTTCATTACTACTGTAGAAGTTAACTACTTCTGTTTTCTGACTCAGGCAAAATGCTTTGGTCTATCCTATGTTGTAGAAGTTTTATAAATTTTATTCAAATGACTGGAAATGGCCAGCTAACATGCAGTTGTATGCATATTAAGGATTAAACAGGCATTTACAGCAATATTTAGATTTGCCCTTGCACACAACATAAATAAATGGAGAAAGAAATAGTTATTATTGTAGAGTCTCACTTATTGAACATAAAAGGGCTGGCAGAACATTGGATAAGCGAAAATGTTGGATAATAAGAAAGGATTAAGGAAAAGCCTACTAAATGCCAAATTATGTTATGATTTTCCAAATTAAGCACCAAGACATTATGTTTTACAACAAATTGACAGAAAAAGCAGTTCAATACATAGTAACATTATGTAGTAATTACTGTATTTATGAATTGAGTACCAAAGCAGACAAGGGTTCTTTCTTTCTCCTACCCTGGACATTATTCCAGGCAGGAGGCAGAGTGCATTGGATAATACAGAATGTTGGATGAGCGAAGGTTGGATAAATGAAACGTTACTGTCTTACATAAGACGATGCATATGCTAGGTCATAGAAAAAAAAAGCCAAGATGAAGTGAAGCAAAAAATTCTCAAGTAATTTACAGGAACATAAAAGGAAAGAAATATGAAAGAAGCAATTAGTCACTGGGAATATTCATTCTTAAAGTAATTTAATGATAAGTCAATTATTCTGAGATACATTTCAGCTTTTCTGCTTGAAATCCATTGTTAGAATCTTAATCAAAATTAAGATACTTTTCAGTATCTTAATGTTCTTTTAGTTCTTCAGTTCATCTGGAAGAATATTTCAGCATGAAAATGTATGTAGTCACCTAATAAATAAACTCTACAATCCTGAGAAGTTAGTCTTACTGTGCTCCTTAGAGCTTAATCTCTGGAAAATGTACACAGGATTGGAGCTTAGTTTTTAAAAACCTATTTTTCAAAAAATACATTCAAAGAATTGGAATGGAAATATGAATTTTGGTCAGGAGTGTATATTAATATAAGGTGAACATGTGCCATTAACAATATGACTATACAATATATTTTTTGCATATTAGTTACAACCACCCTCAGTATAGCACTCTTTTAACTACTGTAAGAACATGGATATAGTAAGATCATGCAAGATCCAATCATTTTGGTCATCAGTTAGGTTCAAAGTCACAGGAATATAGTTTTTAAAAATATACATAAATATGTTAAAGATTCTTCTAATATAAAAAATAGTATACTGAAGTATATCCATCTGCCAAAAGAGTGATGCTATGCATATCCACATCATGGTCTGGGGCCAGTGTATCTGAAGGACTGCCTCTCCCTGCACATTCCCCAGAGACCACTATGGTCCATGGACCAAAACCTATTGGAGGTTCCATCATTCAAGATTTGCCGATTGTCATCGACTTGGCAGCACACTTTTTCTGTACTAGCGCCTGCCCTGTGGAATGCCCTCCCAGCAGAGGCACGAGCAATAACGGAGTTACAGGCCCTCCTGAAGACCACCCTGTTCCTCCAGGCGTTTAATCTTATGCTTTCCATTCTGGTCCTAATCTGTTTTTATTCTGTTTTTAACTACGTTGTGTTGTGTATTCATTGTTGTGAAACACCCTGAGCCTTTTTGGGAAGGGTGGTATATAAATCGAAATAATAATAAATAAATAAATATCTTTGACCCAGATCCAGTGGGTTATATCTAGTCTCAGAATGACTTCCATTGATCTCTCCTTCCTAGTATAATCTCCATGCATTCACCCCAAATCCTTCAGAAGATTGGAAAACCCTCTAGACCCAGTTTATTAGTAAAGAGTGCAAAATGATGGAGAGTGGAAGAAAGTGTCAGTTCAACTGCTGGATTTAGGTCTTTTTCTATAAACATAGAAATACCAGCTTTTTAAAATGTTTACTTTGTCATAGTTTCAAAATCCCATTCATTTCCATAGACCTAACTGCTAAGAAATCAAAGTTGGTTGTTCAGCTTAAACCACTTCAGTGTTTTTCTGCTTTGGTATTGATGGTAATTTGTCAAGTCCATATGCAATAATGGATTGACTCATATAACTAGGGCTATAATTGCAGCTGTTAGGTAGGCCTTCTTTATCTTAGCCTGTCTGCAACTCCCATCTTGCATGATTTCTTGCTGTGCTTAAGCCATGTGTGTCTTGTTTTGTTTTAATACATTACTGACCCAGGAGCTCAGGTTACTGGGGTTCCTGTCATACATTTCACTCTCATAAAGCATTGCACCTAAAAAGAGGAGGGGGAGAAAGAGAGAATACACTATAACAAGGCAACAATCATTGTTCACTGCACTAAGTATAAATGTCAACTGTGTAAAACTTGACTAAAGAAGAAAGAAAGAAAGAAAGAAAGAAAGAAAGAAAGCTGCAGAAAACAGAACACACTTTGGAAGGCTTTCATTGCAAGGTTATCTGTTGTAAGAACTCTTAGAGCAGGACATGTTTGGATGTTATAACCCAAATATGAATTTGGTTGCTTTGAGTTTTCTGGGCTATATGTCCATGTTGTTTCTTTGTAATGCATTAATCAGTATGCAGGACAACATTCAGTGGTTAGAAAATAATTCTTTACTTCCCTCCATCACACTCCCCTCCACTGGTAAATGATAACTTTTTTCAACAAAATGTGGAAATGTGACGAGACACATTGTTACTGTACTTCAGAAGCCAAAAGTGCATCATTTCATTTGTATGGGATTAAAAATTCAGGCAAAATTGACAAGCAGAATGTGCACTTAGTTAAGCAGATGGTTCCTATATTCTTTTCACTGTGAGGCAGCATCATTACCTTGATATTTGCTTTAAAGTGTTTGGGCATGACAACATATGTTCTATAAACTTATCTTTTAATCTTTGAAAAACTTACATAATTGAAGAAGTTAACAGGTTGGTGGCTTAATAGGGATCTCATCCATGTTTTTTTCTCTCCCAAAAAATACTTTGTTGGAACGAAAGTGGATTCTTGGCTAATATGTAGCATATTTGCATTTATTAGGAAAAATAATTTTAGAGGTAGGCGGTGAAGAGAGAGTTTGGGAATTTTCATTCTCTGAAAAACTGCATATTAAACGTGAATTGTGATTTTCCATCTGGCCCTACTGGTTACGAAGCTGCAGTTGGGCATGATCTCCACTGTCAATCAACAGTCCCCAACTGTGAGAAGCAAGCCTCATGACGAAGCCCACCCCAACTCATTAAACCAAAGCAAACTGTATGAAGTGTGCCGCTGTGTGATTTTAATATTTGGTGCATGTGACAGGATCATTTTAGTGATTTGCAGGATTTATCTCCTCTTAAAAGTACTGCCTAAGGCTACTCTAATTGGTAGGAAAGCAAATTCCCTCTTTTCCTCCTGTCACTCTTTGTTTTATTTACTGAGAACTGCCGAAACCTATTTACACAATAATGAGGATAAATCACCGTGATGCTTTCAACACAAAGAGAAATGGTGGGTGTGTATTTAAAGCAGCACAATTAAAATTAAATCCCAAATCTTTCTGAAGTGGTGGCTATATCTTGTGATAGAGAAATAAAAACAGCAGCAGTAGCTACTCTTCCAGGCAAGTAGTTAAAGTAAGAATTCTTCAAACCTATTTTATGATGGACAATTTTATTCAAAATTGAAATTAAATATTGATGTTTAAGTTACTCTCATTGGTCCAGATGGTCTTCTCCTCCCTGTATGGAGAGTTTCACTTGGAGGGGCCTCCCCAGCTCAACACAGAAAGGAAGCTCAGCTGCCTTATCAACAGTGATCATTTTCCTTACAAGGAGCAAGTGTTACTCCTTGTAGCTGCATTCAAAATCTTTACAGAAGGAACATATACAGATCAGACAAAAGTCCCAGAGTATGTAAAATGTAAACACGTGGTCACTTCTGCCCTCCTGCTGATCTCAAGGGATCTGACTCACATTGCCTTTGTTGGCCGATCTGCTTTTTCCGATCCCAACAGGATGTTTTTTGCAAATGTTCTCAAAATAATTTTCATTTTCCCCCTCAAAAATATATGCAGTATATCTCACACTGCCAAATACACTGCATTTTTTGTTCAAGAGAATATAGGATTATCTTACACCACTGAATCACATATGGGACACTTCTGAGCACCCTGTATCTTCAAGCCCATGCTTGCACAGCATGAGCCACCGTGTGAATGAGGACATCATGGGGTTAAGTGAATGATATAGCATGAAATCCTACCAAAAGGTTGCATCTGAGGGCAGTCTTTAATGCCATGATGCTTGCAGGAGAAATCAGTGTTGTGTTGATATTTTCTTCTACTTATTAATAGAGCTTGTAAAATATACTTTTGGGGATATAACCCCCCAATTGCATACTCCCTGGTAATATTGACTGGAAATTCCAGGGATTGTCACACAAAAAGTATCTTTGAAGTTCTGCTTATTGATAGAATGAACATAAATTATGCTCACACATATATCTAAAATAAGCATATGTCCATCTATCTATGTATATTTTATCTGTACATCTCATACTATATTTAGAGAGAATAGTACTTATTGCACCAATTGTAACATTGGTTTTAGGTAGTTTTTCTAATATAAAAAACAGTATGCTGCTGCAGTGTATCGATCTGTAAAAGAGTGATGTCATGCATGTCCACATCATATATGGTCCTTTAGTTGAATTCTTAGGATGGTTTATATCATGTGTCACTCTACCGCATTCCATGTCAGGTCAACATAACATTACATTTTGTAGTGGGTCCAGTAACTTTCAACACATATGGCAAATATACAAAATATGTTGTGTATGTCCCATTGTTAAAGAATTGTGTGGCTGCACGCCCAACATTCTTCTAGTTTGTTCTGATGTCATACACTTATGTGTACATTTCCTCTCTACCATTAATTTTTCCAGATTGCTTTCAGCATAAACAACTCTTACTCTAGATTGTTTTGAGTTTTTTGGGCTGTATGGCCATGTTCCAGCAGCATTTTGCTGGAACATGGCCATGCAGTCCAAAAAACTCACAGCAACCCAGTGATTCTGGCCATGAAAGCCTTTGAATTGAATTCTTACTTCTGTACTGTTTGACTTTGCAACATCATACTAATGAGAATGTCATTACTTTTTCCTATTTGCTGTAAAGTGAAGAAGAAAACAGGGATAGTCATAATTAGCATTAATCATATGAACTGTGTCTGTGAAGAACAAAATCTGAATACTGGAAATGTCCATATTACTATGATTTCTAAGAGAAAACATGGTGCAAAATGGGACCTGAAACAAAACTTCCAGTCAGCCAGCTATGGCAATTCCCTAGATACTCTATTCTGCTCTTCTGACATTCTTAATTTTCCAATCTCCTCCCCAGCAAGTAGTTACTACTATTGTAAACTTTATTGTTTCACCAGGTCTGGTGATTATTTTTCCTTTGAATGAACAGGGCCATTTTGATAGCATAAGGATTCATACTTAGGGAATGAGTTTGATATTTATTTAAAGCAATTACCGTTACTGCCCCACCGCAAAAAACAATCTTCCCCACAAATGATAGGAGTTTCTTTCTTGGAAACTAAGACTAAATGACTAGCATTAGCATATCCAAATGTTATTAATGCTGTATTGAATTCAATCTGGAATAATCTCTTGAAGTTAAATGGAATATCATATCTCAACCAAGAGGAGAATTCAAAGTATTAATATTAATATCTCCAAAAAACCAGGATGTTCTTAATTATATTTTAAACAAATACAAAAGCCAGGCACTGAAACTGTTAAAGAGATTTGTCTGCATCCTTGGTTCTTAATTTGTTTAAAATAAGTATAAAATTATATACATGTGTGTATGTGTGTGTCTTCAGCTCTCTCCTCATACTAGGTTCAGGAGGACCAGGCTTTAGATCAGATGCCTTCTTATGAAAGCAGAAAGAGAGAGGCCTGATCTCAGATAGGGAACTCTGATTTTGATTGCCTCATCCTAATTCGCACATGGCTGTTATTGCTATAATGTTGGAACTACAGTTTTGGGCAAGAAGATGTGCTGGAGGTGTGTAGAGTTGCAGTCCAAATAGTCTATAACTTTAGTGTCCATAGATATGCTCCCAAGGAAGAAAGCAATCATAGCCAGCCCAAAAGTTGGTGTAGAATGACCTCTTTTTATGTGTTTAACGAGCCAGAATCAGTTAATTAAAAGCAATCCACAGCCAAGGAGTGCGGAAAAGATACAGAAATGCCCTGGGGGGTTACTTTCTTTGACTATAACTTCCAGAATTGCCAGCTAAACCTTTCTGATAGAACAGTACTATCCTTTGTGCATTTCTATCCTGCCACTTTTTGCTTGTATATTGCAGAGGCATCCAAGAATAAGGTTAAGTCTCAATGACTCCTTGAGAATCTTTAACTGCTGAATTCTTAAAATGGAGAATTCCTGCTGGAATCTTCATAAAACCAAGAGTCTAAAAACTCCTTAACATATATATCTCAACCTCTGCTTCCTTTCATCAACTATAAAACCCCACTACTTTCTAGTTTTTGCCACATCATTTCATCCTACATGTTTTTCTATCTTTTTCAAGGATCATGTGGTGGTAGGCCCTGCTGGCTCTGAACAGCTTGTTTCACCAATATATGGCTTCTTTTTCATGGCTACTGCAACTATGGTTGTTTTATTCCTGGTCTCACCACCTGGATTCTGACCTCCACCAATCCTTCACATCATTCTTAGGCTGTTATTATATTTTTCTGCAAAGGCGTCAGCAAGGTTACTGATCATGCTAGTTCAAGATTTTGGTGGTTGTTAGGTTAGATTCACTTAGCAGAGGACTCTCTGAGTGTGTTCATTGTTACATTCCACTCTTTCTGTACACAATCCACACAATTTCTCTGGTGTAGAGGAAAGGTTATGTTAGGGTCACTGCTTTTTCTTATTGTTCCTATTAATTGCTTACTCACAAAAGGCAATTAAACAGGTTCACACAGCACAGAGAACATGGACTCGGACCAAGAGGCTCCAATGACTGTCAGTGGACTTCCCCCTTGGAGAAACTTATTTGGTGGGTTCCTTCCTGTTGGTTCTTGTTGCTCCATCTTAACGCTGGGTGTCTGAACAGACTTGAGAATGCTCTTCAATTGCATCAATACACTGAGGATATTCTATGCCTTTTAAAAACAAACTCAGGCACTTTAGTGTCTCACTGCCATCCTAGCAATATTTGGAGAAGCAAAATGATTGACATTTGTAAGAATTGAAGTTCATATGAGTTTGCTACAAAATACTGCATCATATCTTCTCATGGCCATATTCAGTGCTAGTTCCCTAACGTCATCCTGTCTCAATTCAGGTTTTTGCTTATATAATTTTAAAAAGCTTGGGCTCATCATTCCTCAGAGTTCCTTTACTTCTCTGTTCCATTGTAACTTCTTTGATCAAGTCAGATTATTCCCTCAAGATTATTATTTATATGTCAATTTAAAACATCAAGTCATGAATGTGCATTTTCATATATAACAAATCAAATATAGCAAAAGAGATGCTCACAACATATTCACATACAGATCTGCACCACAACTATCAAGACATAAAGAGAATCTATAGCCTTGTTGATGCAAATGTATCTGTTTTTGCTAACGAAAGCTTGACATCATTACAATCATGAATCATGAATCAAAGTAAGAAGTACTTTGTAAGTACAAAGTAAGAAATGGTTCCTTAGGAGGGGAGGGAGAAGCTTAAACCTAAAAACTTTATAAATTATACAGTGAAATATAGAGTATTCCCTAGAACTGCAGATCCAGAAATATTTATAAATATCACAGTCAAATAGAGAATTTTACCTTCAGTCTCACAAATATATGCCTCTCAATTGACCACACAAATATTCAGAGCAATGTTCTCACTGCATTGATTTGGAAACACTTTCTCTGAAAACTTTCCTAAACCAGAGATGGACAAATCACCAATGATTTGTCCATGTGAATAAGACAATTCAACATTGTAATTTACCATGCACTATGGCAGAGATTAGAAAAGTTACTTTATAGATTATGGTTCCCAGTGGCCTTGCTGGCTGTAGGCATATGTAATAGCTTTAATCCAAAAGCTATCTCACAGAAGTACCTTGATATTGTACAATCTCAGCACTATGTGTTTTGTGTGGGAAAACGCAGAAAACAGGAGTTTTGTACAGATCAGGTTGTTGTTGCTGGCCGTGCAGCAATTTCCACATCAAATGGCATTGTGTAATGTTGGATGTTAGAACCAATACACATTGATAAATTATTTACCAATCCCAATTAATCATGCCCTCACCCCACCCCCTTTAGATATGACCTTTCCATCTCCCATCTGTGAAAAAGACATGGGAAACTACACAATTGCATAAAGTGAAATCATAATGAGATTGGCCAGTAGACAGATATTATGGAGACTCTTAAAATGGCATTGTGTGGCTGACTCTTCACATTCCTTTTATGATATAAATAATAACAACAAACTATTACTGTATGTATCATGGTTCTGAAGTATTCAGGTGCTTGGACCTAAATGCATCACTTGTTATCTTCCTGTTAGGCCACTCACCAATGAATTTTTCCCCAACTATCAGTTTTCACCAATTTGTTCATTTGACACTGGGCTGAATCCAATCTCCTTGGAGGTTGAATCAACAGCCTCCAGAATTTTATAGAACTTTACAACCAGAGTTATAGAGTATCTTGCCATGGCCAGGGCAACTGCTGCCTTTTGCAAACTACCTCTTCATTTTTGGGGTTGAAACTCAGAACAGAATTTTTATGTGTTTTCACTGGGTGAGTTGGAGTATCTGAAGGTGGCTACATACTGTAATTAGTACATGGTCATATGCCAGTTTTTTAGTTTTTGTTTTTAAAAAATTATCCTCCTTTTTGCTGTCTAGCTATTGGGTTGTTCTGCTCACTGCTCTTTACAGTTGAAAGTTACATTACACCTGCCTCCAGCTCAGTAAAGCCAAAACAAACTGAAAGTATTGAACTTTTAAAATGAATTGCAAGCTTATGGTTCACACTGAGCTGTATCTGGCCCTTAGCTATACAGATCTCAGTGAAATATTGAAAAAGTCATGCTCCAGACCGTAATTTACAGTAGTTGCATTCAACATTTGTACAAACTTTCAACTCATAAAAAGAAACTGCATGGCCAGCTTCTAAACTTCTCAATTTTTGGTGTCAGATGTGTACAATATATTACAAAGCAGCACATATTTTGTATGCAGTGTATTTTGACAGTAGGTGATGACTGCTCACTTATAAAAAAATTCACATAAGCAGATTTTAGCACATTTACTGGGTCTTTTAACTTCATCTGACACTGTTTGGAAGGAGGATGAGAGGAGTATATTTTTATATCCCAAGGGGTTTTCTTTATGATGACTCTTTCAAGGTGAATATTGGCATTTATTTAGCCTGAGCAGAAAATAAAAAGAACATATAGAAGCACCAACAGCGAAACTCTAGAGTCAGCAAAGAATCATCTATTTTACTGTCTTCACTTATCATACCTCAAACATAGCTAAATCTAAGTTAATTTGAAGTTTCTCTTGAGAAATTCATATCAAATTAAAGTGTTTCTCTGCAGTGATGACACGAGCAGGGAACACTGAATTTTCTACACATTATGGTCTACTTTTACAGTCTCATAAGATTTCCCTTAGTGCACCCGATTCCACAATCTTAGAAAGAGAATTAATTTAACTAATGACAGCTCAGACAAAAACATCACTCAAAAAAGGAAGAAATAGAATTTTAGCAGCAGCAGAGACCAGCCTTTAAGAAACAAAATAAGAAAATTTACATGCAAACCAGAGCATATCCAGAGAGCATTGTCTTCTAGAAGTTGCTTATTACTCAAAAGACTCATCATACTAATTTTTTTTACATTTGCTATTAAAATGAGGAATGCTAATCAGTAGCAGTGATGATAGTGTGAATTATATCACATACCTTTATGAAGTAGTTTGCATGGCTGTAGTACAATAATAATAAGCAAAATAATTTCCAGGTAACATTTAGGTTGTTTTGTCTCGGAATTTGGCAAACAGCAAATGGCCCCTTAAAGAGTTCAGATGCAACATGG
>JARBWK010000010.1:102282791-102290291 GCA_030556195.1 Anolis apletophallus | reverse complement strand
TTATACCATGTAAGAGAGCCAGCATGGTGTAGTGGTTTGAGCATTGGACTCAACTATGGAGAACAGGATTTGAATTTCTTGTTGGCCAAGGAAGCCCACCAGATGACCTTGGGCAAATAATATTCTCAGAGGGAGGCATAAGGGAAATCCTTTCAAAACAAACAGTGTCAAGAAAACCCCATGATATGGTTGCCTTAGGGTCTCCATAAATACAAAAAAAATGACATAAGGGCACACAACAACAACAACAATGCAGATGATAGGAGTAAGGGCCACATGTTTTGTATGGATGAAAAATGTCGGAAAATGAATAATTGATAGATAACTTTAGATTATAATTCTCTCCTAATATCTAGCTTTCTGTGTAAAGGGGAGTAATCTTCTATATTATATATTATTTAGTCATGCAAAGACTCACATGTCACTTGGAAGCAATAGAATTTCAGAAGAGCTTTATAATCTGTGGTTTTCATGTAAAATAGATAATTGGTGGCTATTGTGGAGCAGGGTTCTTTTGAAAAACAAGTTAGTCTGGTTAGATTTCAAAGGCAAAATTCTATATATTAGTTTCTGGAGAAAAGTAATTGAAAATAGTTAATAACATCATTATTTATTTATTTATTTACATCATTTATATTTCGCCCTTCTCACCCCGTGGGGGACTCAGGGCGGATCACAATGTACATATACAGGCAAACATTCAATGCCATTTGACATACAACATATATAGACGGACATAGAGGCAATTTAACATTTCAGCTTCTGTCCACCAGGAGGAGCTGTTGCATTCCTTCATTCTTTTTTGTGTACTTCCTGGAGATTTATGACCTCGTAAATCAGTTAAATTTAGCCTCTCCACACAAGTGGTACCTAAATTTCCTACTTGACAGATGCAACTGTCTTTCGGGTTGCAAAGGTCGACAACGAGCTACACAATTGGTCAAGAGCTCACCCCGAACCGGGCAGGCCTCAAACTCATGACCTTCTGGTCAGTAGAGATCTTATGCAGCTGACACCCAGTCAGCTGCACCACATTCATGCTGGTGAGCCTTCAAATTTATCCGGCTGACTTTTGATGACCAACCATGAAATAATGAGTCCAGACACAGAAAATTAAATAAGTTGTGTCTCAAGTTGAACTAAGAAATGGGGGAGCAATCTGATTCTCACCTTGCAATACCTCGTCAGCTAATCCCTTGGGCAAGGCACATGATCTCAAAGCTAACAAAGGGCACTCCTTCCCAGGACTTTATAAGATAGGAAACCCCAGGTTAGCTAGAAGGGTGGCCTCCTTTGAAACACCTGGGTCCCAGAACCTAAACAGACAAACATAAACAGAGCCCCATCCTTCATCACAAAGGGGTGCCAAGATGTACACTGAATGTCTATACCTCCACCATATTTGCTTGAGGCAACCTTTTTATCAATAATACCCTTAACCATTTCTCCAAGTCCCATAGGTACAGTATAGGGTAGGCAAAAAAGGACCCATGCAAAGAGAAGATAATTCTTACTCATCCTCAAAGTAACCAGCTGGGCTCATATTGTACTGAGGATGAGAGGGTAGGTTGATAGTTGGAAGCAAAGAAGGATTATAAGAGGATGGACTGGCTCTAAATAACCTAAACTCTTCTCCATGCTTTAATCCTGGCCTCAAATCCTCCCCTCCCCATTTACAGTGAGAGTCTTCAGAGCATCTTCTAAGGAAAAATATGATTTAACGTGATCAAGCAAGATCATACAGGGGAGAGACCACCTCTTGAATATTTCTAGTCAGAGGAAATGCTATGAAAACCTTGGGGTCACTACAAGTTGACAACTTTGTGTGAGCATGTGCATGCTCACATATCATTACAGTATAAATACATTTTTGGTGCAGACATCTTCCTCTCTAATAGCATGATAGGCATTTTTGGATTTGAAAAAGTATATTTTGCAACTATGATTCTTTGCAAAGAAGTAAGATAGCAAATGGAAACTTCCTTCTCTACACTACACTACAAATACATATGCAGACACACATATTCAAACAATTTCATAGTCCCTTCTCCTCTTCTTGTATGTAAAAATCAGCCAAAAGATAGAATTCTTGAAATGAAAACCTGGATTTATTACTTAGTGACTACAGTAGTTCTAAATTAATTTCTAGGTAAAGGCACCATATCCTGTCTGTTTTAGGAAGTGAATGTTGGGTAACCCTGGTTAGTAGTTGAATGGGAAACTACCAATGAATAGCAGGGTACGTTAGGCTGTATTTCAAAGGAAGTAACTGGTAAATCACGTTTTGAGTATTCCTTGTCAAAGAAAATCCAATGGAAACCATGGGGTCAACTTTAAGATGTGTGGGCATAAAGACAATTTATGTACATACCTCTTCCTCCCTAATAGCATGATAGGCATTTTAAATTTGAAAGAGTATTTTTTGCAGCTATGATTTTGGGGGGAAATGATTGTCATTTATCAACATCATTATCATAATAACCACAGATGTCAAATTCTTATCATGTCTTTTCATTAATGAGTAGATTACATGTAGTAGTTCTATCTTGTCATCAGAACAAACCACTGAAGTAGATAAGATGAGGATTTAATTTCCAACAGGTAATGGGATTCATAACTGAGTGATAATTTGAAACCAGGTGTAACTTATATGCTATGATATACTGTAGTAAAATGAATTCAGCTCTTCCATATCCTCCTTTTTCTTCCTGGTGTGGAAGTAGATATATGTTGGGCCAGTTTTTGCCAGAGGCCCTTATTTGTAATCCATTCTTTGTTATTTCCCAGGTCAAATGTTGGGAGAGAAAGAAAAACCCAGTTGTTCACCTAATCTGGGAAGATTTTCTTTTTACAACCTACAGAATCTCTCAAGTTTCTTCAATTAATATCTTTAGTATGAATAAGTTGTAGTCATGTAATATTTATGTAAAGATAACATCTTTTGGATTTGCACTGAGAGCTAAAGATTGCATCTTGAAATATGGAACATCTAGCCATGGGAACATTTTTTTTTACTGGATCATACTTTGTCAAAACATATTTTGAAATCAGGGTTTTTGGAATGGGCATCTACCCAACAAATTGATATCCGGTTTCTAAGAACACTTGTAGTCTCTTCAATAGTTGAAGTCAGTATGCTATAACTATTCTAAGATGCTATTAAAAAAGAAGCCACATGGGCTAGTGTTAGCTCACTCTGATTTAGAAATCCTGTAGTCAACAACACATTGCTTTGATGTAATAAACAGACTTGGGCAATCACCCAGTTCAATTGGGTTCACTTGACTTTGTCATTTCTCTGCAGCTGTTGTGAAAGGAATGCTTCCCCTGCTGGCACCATAGCCCTAGGTCATCATACAGGCCACAGCCAGAAAGATACATGAACATAAATCTCATGTATAAACACTCTGATTGGTTAGAGGTCAGCCTACGAGAGTATACTTTAGAACAGATTTCCCTCAATAGTCAGGTCAATTACTTAAGTGTCTTACTGACACTGTAAAACATCTGAAATTGTATTTGTTGTCAGTTAAAACGTGCAGAAATGTTTGATGTCCATTTTAGTCTGAAATGGTCCCAGAAATCTGTATCACTAGTGATGTACAAAGTTTCCTTGTTTTGTTCTCTGTTTCTTTTTTAAAAAAACAACAACCACTATTGGTTTTATAGTATCTTTATGATAGAAAACACATGCTAAAATGTTTCATCACAGTGAGAATAAATGTAAAGCCACATAGAACAAATAGTCTTTCTTCTTATCCAAATTGACCGATATTTCTGTAAACAATAATACTAAATACAAACAAAAACACTGCAGGACAACCAAACTGGTAACAAACACAAACATGAATTAAAAGCACATAATTTAGATAAAATCATAATCCTAAAATTTGTAATGTAGATTATAATCATAGTTACATTATACACTTAGATTAAGTATATCATTTTAAAAGGAGGATGAATCGCCAACACCTCATTACTAATGCACAGATCAATTATTGCTACAGATAAAATGTACACTCCTTTTAGTCCAGTTAATCTCACCAAACTCCATGGCGTTGCTTGGCCAAAAGTTTAGGAAGAATACAACTTGTAAGTAGTTTTTACAAATGCTCAACTCAGGAAGAAAAAAAAGCTAATTGTTGGAGTTCATTTCAAAAGCTGCAGTAAATATGAAGGCAATAACAAAGCAGTAGTTTTAGTGAAGAAGGGCCGTAGGACAAAGACAAAAGATTTTTTAAAACGTCTTTTGTATTTACTTGAAATGAATGAATGGTATCAAGTGAAAAATATCTGTCTGTACTTGTTCAGATTTAAGGCCTACAAATTTGCACCTTATTTCAATTTCCTGCATGCACTGAGGAAGTGCAAATAGCTTATTCAGAGGCAGATTAATGCAAAAGAGCTGAGGGGGGACATAAATCTACAAGCTGTGACTTGTACCATCATGTAAGTGTAATGATTATCAAACTGAAATCAGGTCTCAGAGTATCAGCTTAACACAGAGAAAATTTGCTTGATGTGAGAGTATTAAAGTCATGCTATAATATATCCATACACTGTGACTAAATTTTATAGTTCATGAAGCATATTAGTATTACACTATATCCTGGTACATTCAAAAGGTGATTTCCATTTAGATGCTCATTTTTCATGAAGATAAATATGACATGAATCATAATTTCCCTGAAGTAAATATTACAAATAATAAAATACTCAGGCAAGCAAGTTGAGGAATGACAGTAATGTTTTCCATTTGTATGGTAAGTGGTGAACCTTGTGGCCTATCAAGTAACAAATTGAATGTTTAATCTTTCTCCATGCAGATTGAGGATGGCAAAGTAGCAGCCCATCTCACAACAAATTGAGAGTTCTCTGGTGGCTCATGGAGTATCAGCTATTTTGTCTTTGGAGGCCAATAGAGAGTGTCAGCAGAGCTTTGTCAAAATATATCACAAGCATGAAGTTGTAAAATTGCAATTTACAACAAAAAGACTTTGGAATAACTAGCATATCTTTGGCATGCTAAATACACCGCAAATATTTAGAGTGGTCTTGTACGGAAATTTCAATATAAGTTGGTTAGCTTCTGCAGGCTATCCCAAAGGTTAAAAAACACAAGAAAAAAATAGCTATCCTATATAGCAAAGCCTAGGCAGAAATAATCCTATTGATACACAGATAAGTCTATATATAGTCTTATATAGAGATAGATGTATAAGGTTTCAGTGTAGTTTCTATTCAGAATTAGCTATAGAATGGGATCGTACATTGAACTTAATGTTTGTCAAATTTCTACAATACTCAGTATTTGTTCTGTTATATTTGTATCGGTCATTCGGCATTTGATTGGATCAGGCATCCTCAAGCTACAGCTCTCCAGATGTTTGGGCCTTCAACTCCCAGAATTCCTGATAATTGAACAAGCCTGTTAGGGCTTCTGGGAGTTGGAAGCCCAAACAGCTGGAGGGCTGCAGTTTGAGGATGCCTGGCTTAGATGGTTAAAACTGATGCCCCATCTACACTGCCAGTTTGAAATTATATCATATGGTCAGTGTAGACTTATATAATGCAGTTTAATTACATCAAATTTCATTATATGAGTCTACACTGACCATATAAAGCAGTTTCAAACTGCATTATATGGCAGTGTAGATGTTTCCTGAGAGAACGGCAACTTCTACTTTCTACATGGATTCAGGTTACTGTGACAGATTACAGTGGTGCTAACTTACAGTCTAGGTCCCCGCTTTTTCAAGTAGTGTCATGACATTCAAGATTGTTATTCACAGCCATAGTTCAAAAGCGCATGTACTGTACAATCAGTGGGGTGTTCATTTTGCTACAGGTTCTGTTGTATATTAATTTTAAGTTGCAGTGTCTCACTGGAAGATGACACCACGAGCATTTTGATTAAGCATTTTATACATGAAAAAATTTCATTATCTTAGTTCTCAGAGATTGCCCAGGATTGGTTGAATTCGTGACCCGCAGCTGTGTCTCAGAGTGTCAGGGTAAATGCTTGTGTATTAAAGTGCGACCTATGCTGTTTTCTCTGTTACATGAGCAATTAATGGCCCTTTTTACTCCTGGGAAAACTAAGATTCTTCATAACAAAACATGCAACTAACTGGGATTACTCATTTTTCTTTCTAATATCTGAAGAAATGTATGAAGAAGTTCTCTTTTTGACAGTATATCTCTATGACTTACATTTTTTTGTGTTTTACCGTATAATAGTTCAATATGAAATAAATATAAGAATTAGCAATTAAAATATTACATTTATTCTATTTTTTTCATGCAAAGCAGCTATTACACAGTAATTGTGTTATTGTTGATAGTGGATAGCCACCATGGTAAGAACCCTCACACTTCTTTGTTTTCTGCTGCCTTGGAAACTAGGAATCAGAGCCATTGGTTCAAATTACAGGAAATGAGATCCCACCTGAACATTAGGAAGAACTTCCTGAGTGTAAGAGCTGTTCAGCAGTAGAACTCTCTGCCTTAGAGTGTGATGGAAGTTCCTTCCTTGGAGGCCTTTAAATAAAGGGTGGATGGCCACCAGTCAGGGGTACTTTGTACTTTCCCCACATGTCAGGGGGTTGGACTAGATGGCCCATGCAGTCTCTTCCAGTTCTATAATTCATTAGTTCAATTGCACTGTTTCACCAATTTGTTGTTCTCCAATCAAACTTTGGCACTCTTTTGTAACATGCCTTCTTGCACCTCTGCTGCTCCATTATTATTATTATTATTTTTATTATTATTATTATTATTGAAAAAACACAATTCCAGTGTTTAAAAATAAGAAAAAGGTTAATTAAAATATAAAATAAGCAACTTGGAAATTGTGCCGGGGGGGTTACCAAGGTAAATGATGCCAATTTTGTGGAATTGGGAGCTATTGATGGTTTTTAGGCATTTATAGCTAGGGATAGGAAAATCATGGTAGGGAAGCAGACTGGCAGCAGGATGTACATGGGATTCTGTGATAGGAGCCATCACTAAAGTTGAAGGTCCAACTGCAATGCCAGTTTGCCTCCCTCGTGTGATAAAGTGCTAAGTCCTGTTGGCTGGGCACTCTTCTGAGTACAATGAAATTGTTCTGGAACTGTCCAAATGAGTGTAACATACATATATCTTTTTGTCATGGTCTTAGGCCCATACAATAAGCAATTTCGATCTCTCTCTCTCTCTCTCTCATCTCATCTCATATGGGACTACAATTCAGAAGGGAATTAATAGGTACCATAGTTACAATGAAAATAAAACCTTTCCTTTCACAGACAAGTAAAGATTGTTCTGTTTAGATATGCATTTGTTAATGGACTATAAAAGGTGAATCCTATCAATGTGCCAGATATTGCTACTTTTTATACAGGTGTGTCTAATAATACACACACACATTTATTTTTAATTGTTTAACCTCATTTTAACTTTTTTATTTTGTGGATTTTTAATTATAGGTTTTTAACTTGCTGTGAGCCACTGAGTTCT